>JAIPRL010005518.1:0-31696 GCA_025469235.1 Pemphigus obesinymphae | reverse complement strand
TATGTATTTATGTATGTATGTATGTATGTATGTATGTATGTATATATGTATGTATCTATATATGTATACATGTATGTATGCATTCTTTCATTATTTCACAATAGCTTGTCAATAGCTTACAATTTTTTTTTGCCACTTTTTGTATTTTTTAATTTTTGTAATTGAGAACTAAAAACATTTTTGTAAATGTAGATTTAGTATAAAATAAACTTCTAACTATTTTTAAAAGTGTAAATATTATTTTCATATATATTCCTTTTTCATTTACCACAGTTATTTTATTTTTCTCATAGCCATTTTGGTATTGAGAGGATTTTAATTTATATATTGGTAGTAAAGAATCTGTACGATGATGAGACTGTGTTTCAGAATGGGAAATGCTAGGTGGAGTAAAATCAGGCGAGATATCATTCTGTGTTATTAAGAATACATCATTAAAACGAGTCGAACGAATGAAGTAAATTTCAAATTGCGAATAGCAAAAATAATACTTCTAGATAAAAAGAAAAAAAGAGAATCAATACCTACCTTATTTCGGGAACAGTGATAAGCGTCAGTGTTGGTTTACATATTTATTTTTTATCTATGCATTTTGTATTATATAATATTATTTGTTTTCATGTACACTGTACATAAATATCACGGCACTCTTAAAAGTTTAACAATATTTTGGAGAATAAAATTCTAAAAATACTTTTAAAATGCTGTCATGCTCTAGAAAAACGATTGAGATTTTTAATGGGATATAAATATATATAGTGTAAATGTGTAGTATGTGGTTTCCAAAATTAAACGACGATGTCTTAAAAGTTCAATAAAAAGCACTCTAAGAACAATCATACAATATAAATACATATCGTTTAGAACTTTTCAATACGAGTATATAGTATTATGTTTTTAAGTTTATTTTGTTTAGAGAAATAAAAAAAAAAAAGTATACCTGGATCAAGTTAAGGGTCGTGAATTTTTACCCGGTACCAAACGCGGAAATACGTTTAAAATTCCGTTTAAGACGTATACCTTTAAAATAATAAAAAAATAATGCCATTATCCCTATTCCCAAAACGCGATCTGCAAAAATTATATAACACACCTTAATACACCTCCAAATAATGTTTTTAACGTCACAAAAGCCAACGAATGCCGTATTTTTTTTTTCTCTGCTATATTATGTTGTTTGCACGATATATCTCTGTACCTAAAGACAGATATTATAAGAATTTTAATTTATTTTAAAAATTTTAAATGTAAAGTCTTTAGTATGACTTATTTTAATTTCTTAAATTACTGGTATCATTTAGTAAAAATATGAAAGTTAAATTACTCTAATTTAGAAATATGTATTGGAATCTCAGAAAAAAAAATAAATACTATTGGACTCAAAGTGGTCCATAATAATAATAATTGCAAAATTAATTTTATGGTGAGAAATAAGAACTGGTTTTTTCTAGAGCGGTGGTTCCAATCCTGTGGTACGCGGAAAGCTTGTAGGTGGTACGCGAAAATTTTTTTTATATAATATTCATTGTATTAGGTATTATTATTAATATTATATATTATTTGGTTTATTTGATAAATGCAGATTTCATAAATATCAACAAAAAATCACGCCTATTTCAAGAAATACGTATTCGATTAACGGATTTTTTTTTCATTAGAATTAAGTACTTTGTTTTAACCGAATATTCGTGATATATTACTATGAATATTATCTACATAATAAGAAGTTTAGTGTTACTAATTCTTATTAGTTGTATTGTAAATAGATATTTATTTATAATGCGGTAGGATACAAACTACTTGCAATATTTTAAACTTATTTTAATAAAAATTTAAACTCAATAACATAAAAATTAATCAAATCCACGAACAAACTAGTTCTCTTACATAAATTCGTGAAGCTATGATGTTCCTGCAAAGTTTATTGAGAGTATACAATTTTCGAATGAATCATTTTCGAATATTTATTCAATGTTTAGGTGTTTTAATATTTTTTTTTGGAATCTATACATATATTATTTTAAATTCTCAGATTGGTTTAATGGTTTGATGTATTTCCATTATTTTCTATTGTTTAATAATTATTGTAATTACTCATAAAATCGAATCTTACAAAGATTACCTTTCTTGTTAAAATAAAATCGTTTTCTCAGAGTTGCAAATAACTTTAGAAATACCATGACGTATAAGCAATATACTTCAACTTTATAGCAATTTTAAATATTCAACCAAGTTTTCTACTTTTTCTTATTTTATTTCGATTATTTTTAAGCTTGTGATTGATAAGCATTTCTAGTTTGATCTTTATGTATATATAATACATAATGAACTAGTCTGTGTTTCGAGTCAACACTATTATCAGACCAGCACCGATTAGCAAAAAAAAAAAAAAAAGGGAAAAGAAAAAAGAAAAAGAAAAATTAATCTTCAACTTATATTTGCTATGATTAGATCTATGATAATTATTCTTATATTACATTTTGCTTAAAATGTAATAATAATAACCAGAATATGCACGAATTAATTGAAAACATGGAAGTTTTTTCTGCAGTACTCATTTGTGCTTTTTGCGTTCTATTGTCTTAGTATTGCAATTTCTAAGATAGAAAGAATGTTATTGCCTTTCTCATTTATAAGATTAGATCACCGATTTGAACAAGCATTGGAATAATAATTGACTCGTTAAACTATAAATGTCTACAAACATAATATAACTCCTGGGACATTTAAATAACGCACATTATTATATAATATTTTTCACTTTCATGATATATCTTTTTAAGTTAATTTTATATTTTCGAAACACATTTTGATTTTAAAATAAAGTAAATGAAATAATCTGAAACAATTTTACACATATAATAAAAAATTAATTTGTAGATTTATGCTGTAAGAAAACCCCCTTATATTTTAAAGAAAAACAATAAATTATGTTCTTGTCTGGAATTGGTGACATAAGTTAAATGCGTGTAAAAATATTACACTTACTATTTCGTGGAACTATGTAAAAATATACTTATATTTCCCAAAAATGTAATTGAGTTTTATATATTATCGTCTACTTCATGTGAATAAAAGGATATTAGATAATATCTAAAAATTATTTCATAAATGCATTCATCAATCGTAATATCCATTTAAAAAAATATAAAGTTCCTATATTTTCATACAGTTTTGTCATAAAATGATAAAAAATATTACATTAGAATAAATTCTCGTCGGGAGTATGTATTATATTAAAAATAAAGATTTTTTTTTAATAAATAAATCCATATAATATTTCAAATACTTTGTATATTAATAATAAATATGAAATTAAATTGTAAAATCTTCACATTTACAAAGGTTTTACCTATATAATATATATATTTAGACGAAATATTTACGTTATCATAAAGACCAGCTGATTAAACTTACGTTATTATTATAATAGTAATATTTATGATAAGGTGGCTGTGAAGTATATCTTGTTGATGATATGGCCAGTCGTTTTAGTTATCTCTTTCCTATAATGTTCCCAAAATTGCTTCAGTAAATAACATAATTATTATTTTGTAATGATAGTAACGAAGTATTATTCGTTGATTATTTTGGGATCTAGCCTATAACTTATTGTTTTGCAAGTCGGTCGAGTTAAATGAAAACTAAAGATTGTTTTTAACATTAAAATGCATTAAAATGCATTTGTGTAGTCTTAGAATTCTATCAACAGATTAAACGATTAATAAATATCTGCAGTAAAACTCTTTTATGCCAAGAATTTCCATAAATATTTTTGGCTCTTGTAAAATGTAAAATTATTTTGTTTCACTGATAATAATATTAATATTACATTAATATACCTTTCATCTATATATAATAATCGTTACTTCGATCGTATTTACTGTCCAATTCCTAATGGAATATATTAATGGCTACGTACGATTGGTAAAATCCATGCTTATATTTTATTCATGTCAAGTATCAATTTAATTTATATAATATAAATTGTTTTTCATATCTTCATCAGGCATTCGGTTTCAGTTGCAATGGAAAAGTTAGTACTCTTCCAATAGATGCATGTATTCAATGTGTTGAATTTTAAAAAACATTATCTCTTATGTACTATACATTTTAGAATATATTTTATAATTTCACTACTGATATGTATCGATAGCGTTATATATTTGAAGATGCGATAATTTACTTAATAACTTAGTAAAAACAAAAAATACTACAATAGGTAAAATATAGGTTATCATATTTCAAAGTTGGAAAAAATATCGTCGTTAAATGATGGAATTTTGAATTATATTACAAAATCTAACATTATCTATATAATAACCGTCCCTGTGTCTAATAAATTATTCATAACTAGTGTTCAGACTTTATAGGCTTTTGGTTTTTTTTTTTTTTTTGTATTGGTCCAATATGAAGCTATATTGTCTATACATTTTTAACATACAATGTAGAATCGAAATGTGCCTACAGGATAAAAATATGGGTAGATTACGATAATTTTACAAACAAAATTGGATAAAAGTAATATTTATTTAATATTTTGTTATAGAATTTAAAGTGGCTGAGGGAGGGTGATTATACAAAATATGATTCATCAGGGACGCACATTGAAATAATACAATTTAGTTATAATTTAATTAATATTTAATTAAATAACCCATTTAAATGATTGATTCAAATTTATTGATGTTGCAATTCCTTGGAGATTATAGAGTTTTTATCGACAAAAAATTAAAAGTCATTAAAAAAATAAATAAGTCACTACTTTAGTAATATAATTACAGCTAATGGTAATGTCCACACATCGTGATGGGTCCAGAGGAGGAGGCACGTACATCTCCTTGTTAAATTTGTTTTTTGGTATCAGAGTAATTTAATAATAACGTATTCGTAAATTAACCACATTCTCATAAATGAAAACCTTTCTTGCGATAATTTTAACGAAATACAATTTTATACCATATAAAATTAAATTATTAAAAACCAGCGAAATCTAATTAAAATAAATGTGTACTTAATAAATTAAAATTTGGGGTCTAATATTTTATTACGCGTCTCCCGTCCCCGTTCAAATTTCTGTATCCGTCACTGCGGATGACATACACTAGTAGGCAATTTACCAATGACCTCATTGGTTTCTCATAATAATATTTTTCTCGAATTATTTATATTATGTAAGAAACTCTGTTCGTTTTCGTGACATGTCAACGACATTAGTCACGTAACTTTCTCGTACACGAGACATAAAAATTACGAATGGCACAAACCCTCTCTACTTCTGTACTTTATTCTACATTTAAGTAACCCCTCTTATCTATTTTGGAGCGTTACGATTTCAATTTATTTTGGAAATATTTGTTTATGAAAAGATCGCATTTTCAATAAAATATGTAGTTATAGATATATAATAATTTGCCTTGGCCAACAAAAATCGAAAACATTTTATTTTCAGATTTAAACCAAATTTGATTTAATATTTTCAAATATACTAAAATATTATGCACTAAAATAAAATGAAAATTCATAATTTTAAATTATAATCAAGCATAATATAGTTTACACACCAAGGTAAGTGAACACAATTAGGGCATCAGTTTTAGATACGTAGAAAAGAACATTTAAAACTTTTTTACGAATGGTATGATTTTTGTGATATAAATAAAAATAATTAAGACCTATTTTTATTTCACAGCGAATAATAAAAATTATTAAACTCGATAAAACTATTTTAACAAAAAATTTTGAACTTTTTAAATTGAATTAAACGATATTTTGTAAATTTTTCCATTATCACCAAAATTGTTTTTTTTTTTTAATTTGTAACAAGTGTTTAAACTATAATTTTAATATAGATACTTTTTTTGTTTATTTGCAGTACAATTTTGTAATATTGCTTATTAGATAGATATATATATATATATAATATGTATTATATGTGGATATAAAGTCATTTTAACTTTTCAGTGTTGCTGTATATATGCTTTGTATACATATACTTTACATATTAAGTACCCCCAAAATAAAGAATATATCAAGGATATCACGTGTTTCGAAGCATTTTTCAAAAAAATGAACACCAAACAAAATAATATATTCTACCTCTAAAGTAATAGATGTATAGCAGTATTACAAAGTTTATATATAAATGTATAAATGATGAATAAAATAAAAAAATATTATAAAACTAATAAAAAAAAAAATACATTAATTCCATGTATTTACTTCATATGGATATTAATTATTTTATATAAATAATAGTTGTAGCTGATAGTGTCAGTAGTTATTGGGATCTATTTTGAAGATCTAGTTTATTTTGGCGAACGAATATCTAAACTCAAAGCTCATGGTTGTCACCAGGAAAACTTGAAAATACCTGCAAATGATAAACTTTTATTCGGTAAATATCACATTTTTCTAGAACAATATGTATAGGCTAGATGCGGTTATCCAAACTTTCGTAATATTTTAGATTATGAGCTTAGCGAGGAAGCTATTGATTTTACAATAATGTTTATTTATTTACTAATTTTACATTTTTTTCTGTAATCAAATTTTTGAATAGATGAAGCCAAGAAGGAGCCATGACATCGATAGGAAATCGGCTCTATACATAGCATTTTTCGTTTTTTTCTATTGGTTTTCTTGGGGAAGAAAAAAAAGTTCCTACCATACGTCGCATGTAGCCATAAACTGTATACATATATTACATATGCACTATGCAGTGTACACAATATACATAACTATACTAACTATTCAGTTTATACTGATATTTTATATTGAAGGGATTGAAATTGGACAAAATCATTATGTGGTTTATATTTTATTTTATTATATCGGTTACTATATATAAATGGTAATATATATATAGTATTTTTATTTTATTTTACAGGTTTGACATTATATATTTTATGTTATAAAAACCTTTTCGAATCTTGAACGGTCGCATACCAAAAATTTACCCAGTTCCAACAGAACAAAAAAAAATAAAACAATTTATCATAATAATATAGAAAATAATATACTTACTTATTAATTTAAATCTGACATTATTTTTTTTTTTTAATAAATACATAATTTAAAATGTATTATAGAGTATCATTCAAAACAGCAATTTACATCATGATACTATATTATCGTTATTACTAAATACCATTACGAAAACAAATTAAATTTTATATTGTCAGGTTAGATTAAATACTATTTCATATAATCTATATATTTATAGTACAGTATTTGAGATAAATAAGTAAATTATTTTGAAATTTTAAGACTACTGACGAAAAAATATTTCATTGTACATGATATTCAATTAATTCTTATTTTTTCTAAGAGTTTAATAGTATAATAATTAACAGTACTACTATAATAATAGCTATTCCTTTAAAGTACCTATACAATTATAGAGTACAACTAATTATAATATAAAGAAATAAGTGAATTGTCACTTTTTTCTTACTACACGAATTTCAAAAAGTATAAGTCAACATTAAATTAAGAGTACAAAAATAATAATCGTAATATATTGGCAATTATGAAAATTAAATTTTATAAAATTATACATGCTTTTCAAGTTGTTCGACTAAGATTAGATAATGTTATTTAAATTGTTTATACTTTATATCGAACGTTTTGTTTTTATTTCAATACTCATTGGTTTCAAGATTTCAAATCGACATTTAAATTTTTAACTCATAATTAATTAATGGGAATTACCCAATTACCCAAGTAATAATCATCGAAATTTATATAATTTATAAATAAATGTGTTAATTATAAATAGGTACATTTAATATATTAAAAACATATAATATTATAAGTATATTACTATAAGTATAGTAATTATTACTATACTCTAAATAAGTTTCAAAGATAAGTTAATGATGTATAATATATAATTTTCATATTTTACAAACTATATTTATAAAATCACTCATTAACAATTTTAACGAATTTCTGGATTTTTAATAAAATTAATTAGTAATAAAAGTGTACTTCTTTATATTCAGTGTAAAAATTGAAAAATTTTACACAATTATCGATATAATCGATACTATAATTTCAGTCCAAAAAATATTAAAAATCAATAAGTCAAAATAATTTTCAGTTATCGAAAAAACTTTTAGTCCTCAGAATAGAAAATAATTTATAGCAGGGTTTTGCACTCGTATTATTAATAAAGGTTATGGGTTACGGAAGTTTAATGGAAAAATATAGGTTATGGTTGCGATTATTTTGTGTTTCAAACAATAATAGTTACCAATGTTCAGCCTCTATATTTATATTGGTTATATCGGTTATGAGTTTTTTAAAGTTGTGTGGAACTTTATTTCTGTTAAGGTTTTTGTGGTTAATCATATAGTATGATTATTCAAATGACTACTATCATCTATTTAATGTTAAAGCAAAATAATGAATATGCCTAATAGTTAATACTATGCATTTATATTAACTATTTAAATTAAAAATAATATTAATTTTTATGATGAGTAACTACTATGAATGTTAACAGTCACCGATAGTAATATAATTTATTATAAATTATAATATAACAAAAAATTCATTACAATATAAGTTATACTATTACTATTGTTTATATTAATAAAAACATTATTTATTAAAAAAAAATATTATTTCGTATAATTAATATTTTTTTCGAGCATATCGGTTGCCAAGGACATCCTCAAGTGCGATGCCACAAATTTTAATCCAGAGAAACTCCTTTCCACCGATACCTAAATAGTAATAAAATTTAACTAACTATATATACATATCTACTAATATATTTTGATTTTTAATTACATATTTTTAATAATTAAAATCCCTAGAAAAAAAATTATGAATTGATATGCCACACAATTTTTTTTATACGGGCTATTATTCGGGTTATGGTTAAAACCGATATAATTATATTGTTTATCGGTGTTACGAGTTTTACGTCATATCTATTGGAATGGGCTATACTGGTTAGGAGTTATCGTGATTTATTTGGATTTTTAAGGTTTAAAGGCTATATGTGCTATACGGGTGCAAAGCCTTGATTTATAGACATAGATAGTAAATTTAATTTTTAAATTGAATACGTTTGGATTAAATGTGTAAGTACATTATTCGAGCATATGCATATCAATATATTTTCAAATTTTATTATTACAAGAAATTACAGGTTGTCATTGACCTTTGAAAGAATGTTAGTACTAGGTACCAATATATTCAAAGGATTCTATATAAATTGGTATTTTGCAAAAATTTTAAATGATGCAAATTATGCCTATATATCTATTGGCTGGATGTGATTATTTTTCATTATTATATAAGATTTTCAAAAGATTTAATATAACAAATCGTGGACGATGCTAACTTAAGTAAAAATATGTATATAAATATTTCGGAATTTCTTAAATTAATTTAAAAAAAATATATTTGGCTAAATAACCTAATTCCTTTTTTTAAAATTATCGTTGTACTAACATTTTAAATAACACGATACGTTTATAAAACTTATTTAAAAACCCGAAATATTTTATTATTCGTAACCATTTAAAAAGTCATTATACAATTTACCTGTTAAGTTAAAAATTACCAGAAAAAAATATATAAACAAAAAATAAAATTATTTTATCAATATCACTGTGAATATTTTATATAATAATTCAGTTTCAATCTGTGAGACTTAGTGTACATAGCTTTAGTTTTATAATAATACTTTTATAAAAATACATATACGAATATTATTTTATTATTAAGAAATTATACTCTGTAGTTAAATCCTACAATTAAACCAATACTCAAATATATTCATAATCTAGTAACAGATAACGATTTGTTCTTAACTAGGTATTGTAACCAAAACCAATAGATTTTCGATAGATTGTTTTAATCAGTGATTGAAATCGATTAAGTTAAAAAGCAAATTTTTTGATTTAAAAAATCAATACCAGTTCCAATGTTTAATTGTTATAAATGTATATTTTCATACATTTTTCCCGAATTGAATGAACCATAATTACGATTTTATTTTCCCATCATACAGTTCACTGTAAAATATCAATTTGATAATATATTTTAGTTGAAAAATGAGTAAAATATCAACTCTTATAATAATTTACAAAAATAATTAATTTGTTCAATTTAAAAGAACATACATATGTACCTAAGTTATAAAGTCAAAAACTTTGTACAAATGTTAATTCATATAATGATTTATAAATATAATAAATTCGTTCAATATGTAAGCAATTTATAACTAATTTAATTAATTGTTAATATACCTTTGTACATAAATATATATGTATGAATGTATGCAGTATACCTAATAAAAAAAAATAAATAAAAATACATTTTAAGATTCGTTTTTTTTTTCTTTTGTTAGTTATAAAAATATATATATATATTTATATATTAAAAGACTAGAGATGATTATGGAGTCAAAGTTTAGACTTTAGAGTTCTTAAATTAAAAAAAGTAATAACAGACCAAATAAAAAGTTCGATGAATTTAATTGAAGGGTGCACACAATTTAAGACAAAGTAATGAAGAATTCTGTTTAATAAAGTATGTTAATAGAAACTCAAAGTCAGATTGAAATCTGCGTGCTCAATTCCCAGGTTCTAAGCTTCTTTAAAAAAAAACAATCTAAAAATATTATGAAAGAAAACGAATAATATTAATGATCAAAATCAACCAAATTAACAATGATCCTTGAACTATATAATAACAAATATTAAAAACTAATAATATCTTTCACCGTGGTAACCAAATCAAAATACTCGTAACTATGGACAGACGAATGGATACAATAGGAATATAAAGTGTCTAATTTTATATTTAGATTCCTAAAAGTGTATAATTAAAAATGAAAATGTTTAAATGCAAAATTAATTTTAGAATAATAAAAATTTAAACTACTCATATAGTTTGACCAAAGTTCGGTCGGTATTATTTTCATAATTCATTAATGATTTACCACAGTTAACAATTATTACCATGATTAAATATTATTTGATGTAATTTCAAAATAATATAGTAATAACGCAGTGGCGTACACACGGAAGGGATATAGGGGATCGGTCCATCCCTTGAAAGTCTTTTTTTTTTTACAATTTTGTAGGTACCTAATTATATTATGTATAGTTATTGCAAAAAAAATATAATTGTTATAAATTATATTTTCTTTTGAAAATAACCGTGCTATATATTTGAATAAATTAAAATAGATTATATACATAATATGCCAACTTTTTATCTTAACTACTGTGAAAACTGTGAGATAAAATAACTTAAGTATACTTGTTGAATGCATGGTTGAATTCAAGGATAAATTTACAGTTAGGAGGTTAATATGAATGTTTAATGTACCTATATTGTGATTTCCATTTTACTATTTGCGAGTTATATTTTCTTGTTAATTTTAGTTTTAAATTATGTAATATTTTAAATTACAAATAAAGTGTTTATTAATATTTACATATTTCGTATATGTATTATAATATATTTACTAATAAAATATATATTGTTGAGTTAGTGATGAGCTGTAAACTAATTTATTAGATTCTAAAAGAAGTGAGGAATGTATTGGTTTTACAATGTGTTTTTTTATGTTTTATAAAAATATCTACTAGAAAAAATGGTTCTACTATTACTACATTACACATTTCTAGTAGCAAATTACGTATAGTTGACATTTAAAAAAAGTAATTTAATAAGTCAATTTGCTCAATAGTTTTTTAAGCGTCAGAAAAAATTATAGAAAACTACATAAATACGCGATTTTATCGAAAACGATAATGGTTACTTCTCTGTAATTTAAAAAATAATTGTTTAAGTGTCCTGAAATTTTCAAAAAATATGACATGTATATTACATTGTAATGTTGAACTTTACTTATACAAAACAATTTTGGGCTGATTAAAACATTTATAGATTTTGAGGTATTTCGTGCATAAAACTGGTAATTTTAGGATTTAAGACAGGATTTTTTTTTTTTTTGCCATAGACTTGAATCATTAATTATTACTTATTATATTACGATATATACGTGATCAAATTGTTTAAAAATGGATTTTTAAAATTTTGGGCTATATTTGTATAAATTGTAGGGTTTGAGGTCAGAGGATCAGTTAACAATGTCTCACTTTAATAAATATATATTCATTCCCTCCCTATTAAGAATTATTGTAAAAACGTATGCATTATAAATGTTATCAAATTTCCAAAAAGTATTTTTATCCAAAACTGTTGTAATAAGTTAACAATAAAAATTATAATTAATATATTTTAATAACAATAAACATGTATGGTTTAATTTAATAGTGTTTTTGAAATCCAAAGATTGATTACTGTGTAACCATTATGCAATTATCCTGCAGTACCAACATTTAATAATATTGACATTGATAGAAACAAGAATCGAGGTAAAACTCACATAATTTATAATCAAATTTGACATTATTTCAGTTTATAATACTTTTTTTTTTATCTATGTGTAATAATGATAATATGGGAATGTCGTAAAAATTGTTTCAAATATTTCATGATTATAGTTTTATATATTACATTGAAACTTGATTTACAACTGTTAATTTCCAATATATCTAATAACTATACTATAACTAGATTTTATGCATTAGTTGTGATTATACTATATTTTTTATCATTATCCAAATTCTTTAGAGTAAACTCCAAACTAATAATCATGAATTAATCATATCCAGATGGTCAAGTTAAGTCAACCTTACCAATAACTTGATATAACTTGTAGCATATTCATTATTTCGAAGAGGAGTCAAGTAGGAGTTATAGAGTAAAGAGCCTTTAGGGTAGAATATTCGTTTTAGATGATATTGTACAAAGGTAAATTCATTATTTGATTTTTTCAGTTAAAGAAAATTATAAGTCAAAGTGTAAAGGTAAACTACAGTTTACATAATGACTCAAACTACACAAAGGCTTATTTAATATTCTAATTCATTAAAAATGAATCATTTTAATTTTTTTCAAACCATTGCTCTTATGAAAAATAATTGATGTATCTCGATTTTAATAAGTTCTTTATTTTCACTAATATTCATTGAATAGCATTTTAACATGCATTTAGTGTTCTTTTTTTAATAGAAACCAACATTTTTTCTAAAAACTGTTTGGAAACTTTGGTTTGGTGTACTATACATGGTAATTCTCTTATCGTACTCGCTTAATTTTCTTTGTAAATATATAATTGTTTTTAAAAACTTCGTTTGTAGTAAGCTTAAGGTTACTTATATCACAATATTTTTTTTGTGAAAACGTAGAATTATTTACTATTTCTTTATTCTTATTAATTTTTAAGTTCTATACTTTTCTTAAATGTCAAAATATTTTTTTGAAAATATTGATGTATCAATATTGAATATTGAATATTGAGTCAAGAGTTATTTATTTTCATTTAAAGTATAGAAGAGTAAAGTAGCGTGTGTTGTACTATAAAAAAAAGTATTTCCCGGCTGTAGAGTACATCTCCTGTCTAAATATTCAATTTTAATTTATAATAAATTATTGGTTAAATATTTGATATAGACACATCAATATTTTTGGTAAAGTATTTTGCGTCGGAATACAAAGAAAAACATATAGGTTACCATTTAAAAATAGTATGAACTAAAAATATAATAATAAAAAAATCGAATTTTATATAAAAATATAGTAAAATGTTTATAAAAAATAAACATTTTAAAAATACGAATATACACTGAGAAATTTGGACGAACATGATATCAAAAAATCATCACATATAAATCGGAAAACAAGAAATTCATTTCTATTGTATACTATAATATTATATAACTGAAATAAATAAGGATATGGTGTCATCACATAATTTTAATCTATGTTTGACAGTCTATACACTGATAGTAGCTTCGCTAAAATTCAATTTATTGAAAGAAATAATTATTTCTCATTTATTCGAAATAAATACCTACGTTCAAAACTAGTAACCTACATAAACACCAAATTGTTTCTACTTTTTACTGACTGGTTTTTTATTTAAATATACTATAATCAAATATTGAGGAAAGATATTTAAAATAATTTGAAAATTTGATATATATATAAATTATACTTTTCGACATTGATACATGTATGAGGTTATTGATAAATTCGCTATATCTCATGCAGTTTGAAATTGTTTTACAATTTTAAATTCGAAATTATAATTTGATATAGTATAAAATCACAAAATTTTAGAGAAAACACGAACCAAGATAATTTAGTTTATGCAGAAAATGGAAACTATGATGTTTATCATCATATCTTATTGTTCAATACGTATAACACTTTGAATATAATTTTCGTTTAAGTTTATAGGTTATAGGTACCTACCTAAAAACACTGATATTCACTAAAACCGAAACCGGTACTTTTTTTGTTTTGTAATTCTAAAATGTTGACCGAAACCATAACCGAAAAAGTTTACGCTCAAAGTCCGAAACCGGAGTTGGAACTATTCAAACACTAAAGATTGCAAACCTTGCCGGGAAAATCCTTTGATTCGCCAAGCAAAACATACCCTCACCTCAACTACACTAACCAACTTTTTTCATCAACACTTGTACTACTAGATTTTTGCATTTTTAGCGCCACAATCCTTCGGTTGTCGAATTGGAACTGCCTTTGCTGTACAGCGTAACAGTAAACATAATGTGATTTATTTGTTTTTGAGTAATGTAAAAAAGTACGGATATTCTAATATTTTGCGGTTACCGGTGTATACTACGCCGGTCGCATGCAGTTTCTGTCGAGCGCGCCCAAAAAAAAAAAAAAAAACAAAACAAAAACAAAAACATAAACGTACACGGGACGGCACTCCAGTCGTACGCGATCCGAGAGACGTTCAGTCAGTGCGCCAGCCTTTCGTCAGACGGTCGCGGGCGCAAGGTATTATCCGCCGGCCAAAATACGTTTTTGTGTGCGCGCGGGCGCGATGATTTCATTTACGACATTGGCCGTCATCACGGTGTACCTGCTCATCTTTGGTCCGAGTGACTTGTAAGTCGCGTACACATTAAATATTGTATTTTTTGAGAAAAATTATAATTAAGAAAAAAAAAATAATAAAAATATTATAAATATTTTCGAAATATCGAAAAACACAGATGTTCAGAAATACAGGTGGTGGAATATAGTTGGTCTATCGTCCCTTCGTTCAGAGAAATGTTCTCGGTAGGTATAGAATTAATGATTTTCTGATTTAGAAACATTTTCCGTTTTTTTTGGAAGTTTCACTTCATGTTTAAAAATACTACTAGAACAATATTTAAATAGTAACGAATTTTCAAACAGAAACAGCCTGTACTCCAAAACTTTTAAAATCGAATACATTTAACTCAAAGAGTGGTATTCAGAAAATGTTTTAAAAATATGAAAATAATTGTAAAAACAGTAGATCAAAAGTAGTTATTTTATTTTTATGTCAAGAGAGAGATTCACTGTTGAATTTTAGATCCCTTTAGGCAACATGAAAAATATACATTGAAAAAATTAAAGAAGACAATAAGACTAACATGGTTGAAAATTTACTTCATATTATGAAACAATTAAACTACTTATAAAAAATACAAGTAACATTTAGACCACTATTAAATATTTTAAGCTGAGTGTCAATAATCTAGTATTTGTGAAATCTATTTTTCAACTATATTTTAAATTTCATCTAACGTTAATTTTGTGGTATAATTAGCATATTCTGTCATGTTGTTTATATAATTTAAAAAAAAAAAATCATATACATTATCAAAGGATATAACTTAGATCAAATGTTAATAAACTTACGATAATCAAGATATGTTAATAAACCATTTGATATGTTTATTATATTGTCACAATAAAATCAATGTTGGTAGTCTAAATATCTATTCTTGTCCTTTTAATTTCCGAGCATATTTCAAATCGTGCTGTTGTCAAAAGGGACATCCCTCATCTAATTTAGGGTTTAGGTGTGTAAATAACTTTATAATTTCCTAATCAATACGTAAGATTTCTATTTTTTTTAATTGTTTTATGTTGATAAAACAGAAATCAGGTAAAATATAAATTAATAAGTTATTATTTTATCGTATATTAATTTTATATTCTGAGTATAACAAGGAATATAATTGTTTTACAATGATTCGTTTTATTTTTTATAATTTTATGTATGTATGTATGTATGTATGTATGTATGTATTTATGTATTTATTTTTATACATTTTTGAAAGCAAAGTAAGAGTTTTCTGGTATGAAGGTTTTTAATAGGAAATTCGTTCCAAAGTTGTTACTTTGTATGGAACTTTTTTTGATTTTCAAAGTACTTTTTAAAAGCGTATCGATAACTTATGTATTCTAACGGTAATATTTTATGAAAGTTATTATAAATTATAATTAGCAAATTAACTACTTATAGCTAAGGACTATAATGATAATACATAATATTTATAACTACCAAAAGAGACGGACCAGCTATTATTATTAATTGGAAAATTAAAATGCAAGAAAATTGAAATGGATCTGTACTAACTATTTAATATAGAATTACGGTGTACTATGTAATTTTCCAATTTTTAACTGTAATATTTACGTAGTGATATTCTGCTCAAAATCATTATACAGAAAGGACTAATATAATATTACTTTCAAATTCAAAACATAGTAACCAAATGATAGGTATCCTAACCCATAAACGAAGTACTTCTACCCCATACTGATCGGGTGTATTTAATTAGTCATTATAATTGTATTAAAATATTTTATTCAATTTATTATTTAGAAGTATAAATGTTGGCTTGTTCAATATATATTTACTTTTCAGTAAATCTGCTCTAACCATAAATTCCTTATTTTCATTTTAAATATTTCTAAGTATATATACAAAATGTTAAATATCTAAAACATGTTAAAAATGATATAACGTACTATTTTATATTGTAATTTCACACCAACATTTTTGTTTCGTTTATTTATGGTTGTTTAAAATTCGTGATTTAAGGGTTTCAAGTATGAATGAACTAAATTTACTTATATAACATATATTTACATTTAATTCTACCTACTTATAAAACTCCTATTCTTCTTTAATTGCAAAAAATAGTGATTATGCAAATTGGCATTTAAAACTAAGAGTCACTTGATCCGTATAATTGGTATAAAATGTACAAGGTACAAAAATAATGGTAAAATATAAAATCGGGTAACATTAACAAGCTTAAATCTTTATTTATAAGTATCGTCGAGTTATTAATGCTCATTTTTTTTAAATAATAGACAGCAATTTCATATCTAAATATGTAGGTTTCTTGTTATAACAAAAATTAATTTTAATATTTTATATTTTATATATTATAGGTAGATTTCATCATGATATAAACAACTGATTTAAATTTAAAATTTTATTTTTATGATTCAATTTCATATATTATGTTTAATAAGCCATGTTTTTATTTTTCATTCGTCACCGTGTAAATGTTGATTTTTATACGCTTTTTTTTCGGTTTTATGCGTTGTGTTTTAGAATAACATGAAAAGTGTATAAATAGGGAGAGGGCTAGTTTTTGATTAAATTCTCTATTAACTGTCAATGACCACCAAAAAAATATTGACATGAACGGACTTAAAATTCATTTTTGGAAATACCAATCAATTCCCAACGAGTATTTCTATTAATATAAATATATTTCCAATATTTACTATTCCTTACTTATATATGTATTTGAATCTATACGTCTTCATATCCAAGGGAATATAGGTGGCATATTTTTATATACGTGATACATACAATTGCTTTATATATTAATGTTCACAGTTTTTTGGTTATAAGGCAAGGGATAGGATGAAAAATTGTCGGTGAATAAAACATCTATATATTTATTTTATCGTTTTCTTTTTGCCACACGCACGCAGTAGACTACAAAATATATTATCACAATTTAACCAAGCCGATGATGTAGTAGATAAAGCGTAGGTACCTACGGTATACTCAGCTCTTAAATATCATGAAACATTTCATCTCAGTGGAATGTCTATCAAAGTTAAACAGTACTTTGTATTTTATTGAGAGCCAGTTTTACTTTGTATGTATAAATGAGCGTAAACGTAATACACACAAATAAGAAATACATTTTAAATAAATTTGAAAAGCAAAATATGAATATTTATTGGATACTAATATGTATAAAAATGCGGGGTTTGTAACTTAAAAATGTAGTTATGATTTTATAAAAAAATATTTGACGGTCTGATTGCGAGCGCGATAAATTACCAGTTTAGTTAGTGATACAAAATCTTAATACATTAATTTTTATAAATGATTTTATATTAGACAAGTACGGCTCAAACCAAGTTAACCCTTTGACTACTACTATGGCATATAAGTGATGGCACCAAACACCACTGAGATATTGCTATCACGTTTACACTTTCTGCTTATTCACCAATTAAGAAATTATAGTACACAGTTGAATCTATGATAATTTTAAAAAATCAAAAACTATTATAATATTATCAAAGAAGTTATTCGAATTATAGCCTATGAACGTAAATTAGCTAGTTGTTAAAATAGTTACCATAATACTTTATAACTAATAAGCTTTTATCAAGACATTATATTTTAATAATTAGCCATTTAGACTTGTGTTAATTGTTTATTATTTACTTTTATTTTATGACAGGAGTTTTTTTAATACATTTGCGTATAAATATGCTTATAATAATAATTATCTTAGTTATTGTATAATGCTTTTCAACAACTTATTACATTATTTTCCTATGTTATAATATAGTATTTACTAATATATATTAACGTTAAAGTAAAATTTTGATTTTTAAAGTGTTGATGAAATTAAGAATTGCAATTTAAATATCTTAATAACTTTATAAAAAAAATTTGTAAACATTTTTAAGCAGTTCACAGAATGGATACATATATTCAAAAAAAAAATATTTAAATGAATATGAATATATTGCAGTATAGTCAGGCACACATTAAAATTTTAATGAAATAGTCAAAAAAATTATATTACAATAATATTATAAAACAAAGCGAATAATATTTATCTCTCAAGTAACCAAACCATCAATTTTTCTCATAACTTTGTAATAAAAAATTCTAGTTACCAAATCAACAATTGTAACTATTTACTAGTAACTAAATGTTACTATAAGTAACAGACAACCAAATAGACAAACGGTTGGACGGATGTACAGATAGACAAACGGACTCAACTGGGATAAAAGGCACCTAAACCTATGTCCAAACACCAAAAATGAAACCGGAGTTCTATTTTTGGGTCCCGGTGAGAACAGATTTTCAACAGTTATAAACGTTCACAAAATATTAACTGTGTGTTGAGTTGCAGGGCATTAAATTATGAATTTGAAAGTTCGATAATGGTTCTGTTTTCAAATTATATGAATGATTAAAGTTAGGTTCCAATTCTAGTAAATACATTTTAGTGTAATCACCGGTACAAAAATTAGTTTTTCTTGATTTGATTAAAACTTCGGCTTCCACCCGTATATTAGATGTTTCAACTGTAAGTTCGACTAGAATATCACAACAGAAGTTCAGTGTAGAATAATTTTGATAAATTATCTGCAGATAAACACAGTCGAAAATAGTAAATTTATTAATTCATTAGGTAGTTACTTAATAAAAAAATTAATCTATTTTTTTTTGCATAGGTACATGTAAATTATTGTACACTATTAGTTATGATAATATACCTAATATAGTAACCAGCATAGGAACATTTTAGATATTTTAATGATTTTGTAAGGAATGATTAAAAAAAATATTCAGAATACTTTAAAAATATATATAGTTTGGAATAGCAGCCTTGGGTTCTGATTTTATAAAAAATAACACTTTAATATTTTGATTTATTAAATTAAAAATAAACTAAATACTTGTTTTAGTTTAAGTTCCGGTTTTATTTTTAATAAGATTTAAATGTCAGCTAAATATTAACTAAATGTCATATTATAATATTATTAGCTCAATGAGAGATTTAATTTGTTTAGAGATATGTTTCGGTAAATCGATTTCACTACTTGTTATAAGTTATAATATATTGTATAGATATAGTTATAATTTATATCCATTTCTAAAACCAGTTCTTCTTAAGAGGATAGTATACACCTGATTTTTAAGTCGTTCTATATTAAAAATGTATGAAAAGTTTTGTTAAAAATGAAAATCCAAAATTTAATTATATTTAAAATATAAATTTACCTACCTTGATTGAATTATCACGATATTTGTTATGAAACACCTTCATACTCTATGACATCTCTTTTTGTAATCACAGAGTCAAAATGTACAATACAAATATAAAGTATGAAAATATTTACTATATTCGAGAGAGGAGTTTTTTCAATATGTTTATTTAAAAACATATGATCAGTGATTAAAAATCGTAAAATTTTAAATTAAAAAAAAATATTAACTAAAAAAACTCTAGGCTATGGCATAATAAATATTATGAAAAATTTTAATTTTGTCATAACTAAGAGAAAAGTTGTAATTTTAGAGCCCGAATGCAATTCAATACCGCTAAAATGGGTGTCTAACATTCTCTTAAGAGGACGTCGCAAACCCCGTTTTTAAGGGGTTCTGTATAGGAAATTTTTTAGATTTTTTAAGAAAATATAAGTCTAATAATCAAAAATTATTTCAATATAATTTAAATTTAATTAAAAATAGCCCTGTTTCAGTGCTATTTTTTTTATTGTGGTATAATCACGATATTTGTTTAAAAATACGTTTACGCAAAACAAATCGCCACATGGCTTTTTAAAGTGATTTTAAAGTTATAACACCTATCATAAAATTTATAGATGACAACCTTTCAGAGATAACCTCATTGGAGTTTTATAATTTTCTAAATATTAAGTTCGTTATTGAGGGTACAAAATACTTTTTTCCGTCATTTTTAAAACACTAACTATTTTTAAACACATTATTTGAGGTTATTTCCAAAATGTTGTTTTCTATCAATCTTATAATAATTTTTATTTAACTCTAAAATTATTTTAAATGCTATCTCATTTATTTTGCGTAAATATTTTTTTACTGTTGAAAATATTCAGTGCTACGTCCTTAATTAATTTGTTTTCAAATCTTATATTAAATTAGATCACTAAGCTATATAAACTCGAACATTTAACTTCATTTTGGAAACGAAATTGACAACAAATTTTAGATAAAATTTCACTTGTTCAAACTGTACATAATGAAGTTGATGCCGTATCTGTAAGTAAAATTAAGAGGAGAGGGAAATTTTAAAAAATAATTTAGTATATTAATTTCAAAGATAAAATATTATTTATTCCCCTAAATTGAATACGAACCTTTTGATCCCACCAGATATAGCATTGATTGAAATTATTGGTTAAAATTATGATGACTAATTCATTGTTCAAATGTAAACAAATGTAAATAACCAAAATTTTCATGAAAAAATGCATAATAGTTATAACAAAATGTAGAACATTTTCACACTGACAACATTGTTGGTACGTTTTGGATCCATTTAATGCAAATGAAATAAATTAATAATTTAATTTTCGTTACATTGAACTTTTTACATTTGTGTAACTTATTCAATAGCGCACTTAGTCTCTATTTTTGCATACAGAAATACGCTTTTATTTGTATATGTCATTTATGTAAAATGTCGAAGAATACACGATTGAGAACTTTTCACAATATACCTTTGATAAATGTAGACTGGCTTAAGATAAATATCAAACACGGTGCGTATAATGTAAATATAATATAATATAATATATATTCTTTTCTAAAAAATAATTAATAAAATATGTTGCTTCTCTACTTTATTTATATTATATTTAATTTTTTTATATTTTTTTGAAAATTTTAAATTTATCACTTTTCAACAATTGTAATAGTATAATGAATTGACGCCCCCCTACTGATTATTATCAATAAATAAGTTAGCCAAAAAAATAAGTAAAGTTCACTTACAGAGTCGATATAAAGTTATTTTATAGTAATTTGCTAAAATGTAATCTAAATATCGTAACTATTTATTCACTTAAAATCTTGTGATGTTTTGAAAGAAATACTTGTGATTTTATGATATTGCGCCCATTGATTTTATCTATTGTTTTAATTTAAGTTATATTAAATAGGTGACAATAATAGTATCAAAATTATTTTTATATCATAAAACGTAATATTATTTTGAATTTTTAAAAAGTTTTACTCAAATAAAAGACTTAAGTGTATGTATATTTGTATGTATGTATGTATGTATGTATGTATGTATGTATATATGCATATATTTATTTATGTATACAATCTTATATATAAAATGCTAACTCCGAAAACCGTTTTTTCCATGAAAAACAGTAGTATTTATTATTCAATTCCCCTGTCCGTTTCGCCACTGCTCAACGAGTATTCCTCTACCGTTACCGTTTTCAAACTATTCTCCAGTCATTTTGAGATTTGTATGTGTTTTGTTCCTCAGAGTTTTCGCCTTTTCTCTGAGTTTTCGACGTTGAGAAGAAAAATGTGGTTCCCAACTCACCGATTTCCATTAGCACTCGACATTTTCCTTTGTCATTGTATTTTCACCCAGAACTTCTGAAATCGATCTTAGCGACCTTTATAGAACTTTTTCGATGCCAGAATTTTGGATTCACGTTTCCCAGACGTTTTAACGCCAAACTGAACATTATTATCTGAATTAAATTATCTGAATATTTTAAATATGAGAAATTTCGACCACTTCATCATCGATTCTGTAACTTAATGGGAATGGGAATGTACTTTCGAAACAGGTACGCAATTTCGAATCCCATTCCACCTATATATTTATTTTGCGACTATTTTTATCTAGTATCCAAATTGTAATATATTTTCTTTTCAATTTTAATTTGATATATTTTTACTTTACTGGAACATCGAGTTTTCATATTATAATTTTTTATGCTTATGACGCTGAAAACGATGGTGAAGTCATAATTTGGCAGTCGGACTTAGTTTAAAAGTAGTTGTCGCGAATTGAAGTTAAACGATTTTACTAATATGGTAGGTACTTTCTAAACTAGGTTATGGGGTATTCCAAAATTCATGACAATACTTTGGTTATTATTATTTTGGTATGTAATTATTTACTTAACCTATTACCTATCATATGTGGTGTTTCACAGCAAATCGAGAGGATTTTTTCGATTAAAGCGAAGCGGAGTGAGCGTGACCCGTTCTCCTATGTTTCTCTAAAATACATTTTTTCCCTCCCCGGTTTGAATCATATACGGCCTTTAGAAATAAGTTTACCTAGTAAAGTACCTAACTAATAATATCGCATTTAATTCCCTGTCCACATACCACATTATTATTTTTATTATAAAAAAAAATCAGACGTTATTATTTTATATATTTATATTTATTGGTATAAAAATATGCTGGTGCATTATCGTCGTTGCTATCGTTATTACAGTTATAATTATCGTCGCAGTCTATATCCCCTATTTTTCTTTTCGCAGTTAATGTTTTCAGCACCAACAAATAGTATTCTTGCGTGTTTTAGAAACTCGACCGTCGGGTAGAAATTAAATGATTGACACCGTTTTCTAAACATATACTTCGCTAAATACCAGGCTTAAAACAATTTGTTCCAGCATTATTGGGACATAGACGCAAAAAAATAAAAATATATCAACACTTCGAATATCTGGTAAATTAAAAATGTTCCATTAATTTTATAATTTTATATTTCTTTTTATTTTCTTTTTCTTTTGTTTGATTTAAATTTTGTACTTACTTATTTTATTTAATTCAGATATGCGTTATATAATACCTTGTGACGAGTCCATATTTAAGTATTTGAGGCTGACTCACTGATTAACAAAATACTTACCTTGGTATGTAGTATACTTTAGATTTTATATATCATAGTAATGAATTTAATATTGTAGGACTTCCGTAGTATTTTTCACAATTTTTACTTAAATTTATATTGATATTTTCGGTGAACTTATATTATATATATATATATACACATGGTTTAATCTGCCTTTCAAAATTATCGACCTGATGATAGTGGTTGTAAAAAAATTTGAGAACGAAAGGTCCAAAAGGACTTTTTGTACGTATAAAGTAGGTACTTACTATATTATATTCTTCTAGCTTACGTGGTAACACCTGCCGGGTACAACTCCTTGTAAGTGCAAATCATTTTCTGTGAGACTATTTGTAAGTTCAGCACCTTTTGAGTGCGGAACTTTGAATTTGAAACTACAATTGGATGTGACAAACTTGATAAAAAAAATTGGTGTAACACTTTGCAAGTTGAATTTTTATTGAATATAACACCTCATTAGTAGAATTACTTTTGCAATTCGAATACATTGGTTTATGTATTTTGTCGGAAATAATATTGTTAATTAATTAATAATTATTGTGGACACTGGCTTTCGCTTTCTAGAAGATATTATTTCACTCCAAAAGTGTTTCCAAAGAATAGGTTGACAAATTAAGTAATCCGAAAATTGATCGAACTTACGATTTTTGGATTTTTATAACAACTTGAAATGAGTGTAACAGGTTTTACTCTACCTCGATAAAAATTTGATCAAAATTTTAAGAAATATTTACCATTAAATATAATATTGGTATAAAATAAAAAAATGTATACTTATTAGAATAAAGTAGGTACCTACTCCTCACACTTACGTAAGAAGTCCCTCGGGATTTTCATTCTTGTATTGTTATATAGATAACCATTGTCATTAGGTCGATATGTTTGAAAGTTCAATTAAACTATATATGATAAAAGTTTGCTCGAATGTATCAATATAAATTTAATCCAAATTGTGAAAAATACTACGGAAGTTCTATGACTTTAAATTCATTAATTCATTACTATGAGATAAAAAACTATATTAAAATTTATGGTAAGGTACCTATTCTATGTATCAGCGGGACAGACTTAAATTCATAATACGGACTCGTCACAGGATACCATATAACGCATAATTTAATTAAATAAAATAAGTAGGTAGGTACAAAATTTAATTCAAATAAACAAAAAACAAAAATATATTATAATTTTGGGTATCGGTTATAAAAAGTCTCTAAAAAAAAAGCAGTGTGGGATTTGAACCGGCGTCTCTGCATTGGAAGTTCATATCTGCTTCCATTATGCTACAGAATCGATGATAGAGTAGTCGAAATTTTTCGTATTTAAACTATTCAGATAATGGATGACACCGGATACCGACACCATATTCGGAACGAACGTACAGGTCGGTCGGAGACGAACGGTAGACAAAGGACATTAAAACATCCGGTCGGATGGGGACAATTGGTAAAAAAAGATTCTTTTAAAATACAAAATACATAAATTTGCTCAGATGTGGATGCATCTGAATACAAAATTATAATAAAAAACGGGCAAAAACCTTGGAAAAATGAAAAAATTCGCACAAAGTCACCGCTCGAGCTTTCGTCGGAGCCGTATTGTATATATTTCCATCTGCCTAACGGAAACGAGAATCGAACCCGAAACTCTACGCATCTAATCAATATGAAAGATCGTCCAAAACGCGGGTTAATAAATACTATAAACAACACGGGTAGCTCGACATCGTAACAATACGGGGTAGATAATACAACAGTGCGGAGGACGTCGAATGATAACCAACGGTGAGTCGGGGAACGCGTTATTCTTCCAGGCGGAAAAGTCGAAATCGTAGAGGAATGAAAGACGTGAAAAGTTCAAAACAACCAGAAAAGAGTTTGAAAACGGTAACGGTAAAGGAACACGCGTCGAGCGGCGGAGAAAACAGGTCGAAGAATTAAATTTCTATAAAAGGTTTTTTTTCATGAATAAGATAAGATTATTGAATGAATTTTTGATACGGTTACACCAGTTCGAATCCCACTCCAAAGATTCGATTTTTTTCCAAATTTTTTTATTAAATTTATTCAGTATTTGGATAAAATGCATTTTCTAATCATTTTAACATTTACTATTTAATATTCATTATAATTTTTTTTTTTATTCGCTTAAATTACATATTATACCTGATTATTATAGATTCGAATATTTATTTAAATTGTGCGTATATAACACCTTCTGACCAGTCCATATTTATGTATTTAAGTCTGACCCATTGATTCACAGAGTAGATAGGTTACCTACACTATAGTTTTTATATCTCATAGTAATGAATTTAAAATCGTTGGACTTCCGTAGTATTTTTCACAATATTAGATAAATTTGTATCAAATGTATCGATGTACAATGAAATGTCGTGATAGGTATAATGGTGTTTAATTGAATTTTTGACCAGGCGATAATGGTAATATAAAAATTCAGGATCGATAAGTCCGAGCGACTTCGTATGTATATGAGTATGTAATTACATTATTTTATTATACATTTATAACTTATACCTTAAATCTTATATTTAACAATAAATGTATTTTAAATCAACAGACTTTCGAAATATTTTTAAAATTTTAATTGAATTTATAGTAATGTGTAGGTGTGATGTTACATTAAGGCGAGAATCAAGTGAATCGATGTTCGTGTTCTTATATGTATAAATTCGAGATTAGTAATTTTGATTAATATTGGGATTAATACTTTATTAACTTATTCATTGGAAACACTTTAAGGGTAAATGACTATTTTACCTAGAAAGCAAATGCCAGTTTCTACCGTTAAGAGAATTTTTTTCTAATTAATTATTATTATTTTCGATAAAGTTAATAAACTAAAGTATATGAATTTTACTCAAAAGTAGTTCTGCTAATGAAGTATTGTACTCAAAAAATATAACACATACAAGGTGTTAGACTCAAGTGGAGTTACAAGTTCAATGTTTCAAGCTCAAAAGGTATTGAACTTATAATTAGGTAGTATAACTAAAAATTAGTTTCACTTACAAAGAGTTGCATCCGGTTTATGTTGCACTCAAGCTAGTGTATATATATAATATACTTCAACAGTATACGTACTATATTGTTCATTGTTACAGATTATTTTTAGAGAATTAAAAATTAAATATTTATATCAGGATATGAATTTTTAATTAATAGAAAAAAAATTGTAACAATAAAATACCTTATTATAATATTTATAGATGTATTTCGTTTTCGATTTTTTTCAAAATATTCTCAAAATTAGCATTTTATCAATCTGTATAATGCGGTTAAAGTTAAATATATATACGTTTGGCAATATAATACGTATACCTTGAAATTCTATCTGAATATTGTTAAACTATATTTTTAAGATATATAAACGTTGAAAATATATAAATTTATACACAGATAGCACTTAAATTTAGGTTATAAAACTGTAAAAAAAAAGTTATTTAATATAATATTAGTTAATATATTTATAACGTGTTTGAACATTTGTAAAAAAAAATGTCTTTTCTAATTATTGAAGAATATTTAACAATAATGTCATAATTATACATAATATGTTTAACTACTTTAAAATAACCTTTAACTAGATACGTTATATTTATGAAAAATAATAAAACATCATAACCAGTGATGAATACAATTACTCACTACTATCAAAATGTTCGATAGGTAAGTTATTATCAAACTCTTCAATAGATACTTAAAAACTATCGAACTATTCGATTGATACTTAAAAACTATCAACTACTTAAACTATCGATCGATAATATCTGAACCGTCAATTTAATCGAATATTAAACATTACATAGTTGTGATAAAAATTTCGTATATTAACAGTTGGTTAGATGGAGACAACAAATACGGGTATCAAATCCTCTTAAGCTAATAGGTGATATCATAATTAAATTATTATTTGCTTATAAATATATGATAGGTCACATGATAAGCTATATATTTTTTAAAAAAAGTGCACAACATTAAGCTGAAAAAATAGTTTTGAACCGCAAACCTTAAACTGCTATAATGTGCCATTCAACTACAGTATGTTCTTGGTAAACTGGAAAAAATAGACCTGTTAAAGAAACATAGTAAAATCGCTCAATTTAAAATCGCTATAACTTAAAAATTAAGTCCAACCATAAGTCTTACTTCATAATTTTTTTCATCAAAAAATAGGGTAAAGTGTAAAAATTCGAATTATCCGTTAAAGTATACAATTTTCACATTTTGATTACTATAATCAACATTATTATAGAATTAATAAATCATTATAATATGAGTATAATCAATTTTCATATAGAACAGAGGTATCTAATATAGTAAATAGTAATATATAATATTATCTAATATGAAGTATTTAGTATTCCCAAGTTATTATAGCTTCGCCCATTGGTAATTTATAATTAAAAGTTTCAATTCAGTACGAGTTTTAAAAAAGGAAATTATCTTACATAATATTACATTCTATTTATTCATATCATTCGGTTAGTCCAAACTATTTGGTATTATAATATTGGTATAATATGAATCAAACTATTCGATAGTTTATCGAACTATTGGATAGTTTTGTCAAAAAACAGTATTCGGTCATGTAAAACTATTCGATAGTATATGACGACTATCGAATAGTATTCGATAGTATGAGCTATTTGATAGTGCCAATACTAATCAGAACCTTAAACTATACTCGTAAAATTAAAAGGTTCAAGCAAAGACATTTTAAAGAGTTAAAAGTAGCTCATTAATATAAAAATCAAGTATAATAGAAAACTGGACTAGCTATGTAGTTTTTTTACCCTAGATAGTGTCACATGAAAAAGAATCTCAATATAACACAGTAGGGTATATAATATTATTTATTACTATATTACATAAATTAAACATATTCATGAAGTTGAAAGAATTTTTATATTATAATTAGTTAAGAACTGTTATAATTATCGGTGTTATATGGATATCATACATAACTTTATCTGGTAAATTTAATGAAAACGTGTTTATAAATGTATATTGAAAACAAAGAAATAAATTAATACGAGTTTATCGCTATTTATTATCAACTTTATTTATTTTGACAGTGGTGAGACATGCAATAATATAATGAAGGACATGAGTATCAATGCTAAGGATTTTAATAGTAGACAAAATGAGAGAGAACAGAGAAGAGAGGTGAAAAAAGACAGAGACGGATAGATTAAAGATATTATGGGAATGTGTGTATGGTAAAAAAGGAAGGGAAGAACCAAAAAGAGGTTAATAATAAAGTTAAGGTTATAAAGGATGTACGGGACTGGAGTGGCTGACACCAAATAGTTGGGAGAGAATACGAATGTGAATAAGAAGAATTCGTTTTATTGAGCATAAATGAGTTATATACACGATACCTATTGGAATAGGTGTAAGTCATTTTACACGAATTTTGTGCCTCAAATAACAAGCGTAATTCACATTTTATTCATTTAAATTTAGAGTTAAAACTTATAAATGAATATCGATTGTTATAGGTTTAAATTTAAAACCTACACCATGAATAGGTTGCCAAGAAATCGAGACCTCATATGTATTTTAAGGTACTTATATATATATATCAAAATTTAATTTCCAAAACGGTATATTCAATCGTTCTTCTTTCCATAGGTAGGTAGGCTCCTATTCAATTCAATGGAATATTTTTAATTTTCATTTACCGGTTTTATGTTACGTACAATAAGCGATTATTTCTCGAACGATGAGTATACATACATTGAAAAATCCATTAGACACCATGACCAAATATTATTTATTATGAAATAATCATTATCGGGTCACAGTGATTCGAAAGTGGACCGAATGGACATCTTATTGTTGCACTGAACAGAGTTAAAGTTACAGCCAAGGAAAATTTAATGAAGAAATGTACATTTCATCGCTCGTAGCCATTAAGTATGATTGTAAATGTTTAGGAAATTTGTATTACTGCGGCAGAAATTCTACTTATCTAAATAATATACGAGAGAACTCTATATGAGGAAAGATGCATTTTCGTACTTACATAATATGCACTTACAATCACGATTTACGACTTTGTAAAATTCTACACCAAGTACATATATACCATTATCGTTACGAGGAAAACAATTATAGAAATATGAGCATCCATCAGTGAGGAATGGGGTACTTATCATTTTTTATATTTACTACCAGTTTTAGGGAATAAGGGAATAATAATCCCCGAAAAATAATCCCGAAATTTTTAAACAGCTGAGAGGTACTCAATTTTGGGTCTAGATCTATGGCTTAGTTATAAAAATTAGTTTTAATAATGTATCTATCAGAAACGAGTATCAAAAATAGGAATCACTTATAACTTAATAACTTAAGTTTTTAAAAATAGCAACTTTTATCAACGGCTTCGTTATCGAACATATAATTATTTTTCAATTAATTTATAATATGTATTAAACATGTTCATAAGTTCGTAATATATTGCAATCGAGTTACAACAGTATTATATTTTAAAAATCTATAATTTACGAGTAACTCAGTCAATTTTGAGTTTAAGTTTATGGTTGATATATCAAAATTAGTTTTATTTAATATATTTTATTATATTATTTGTATATTTGTACATTTTTATCAACAATGCGATAACGTCATCTGTTAATAACCTTATAACTTATAACCGGATAAGATGAAATAAAAATGAAACAAATATCAAAGAAGATATAAGTAAAACAAATTTTGTACCAGGGTGTCCAAAATGCTACAACATGGTATCCTGATATTATATATATATTTATTTTTTTTTTTTTGCTCGTACGACGCATAACACGACTTGTACTAATATAATTATGTTAAAGTATGATAATTGTTATTATTATCATAATGTTTTAATTTATTAGTACTTAGAATAATTCCCCCAAAAAAAATTAATTTTTTTGGAACCAATTGCTAAACTTGTATTTTTAATATCTTCTTCAATAGTGACTCAAAATAAAAAAAAATAATTTTGTAAAATTTTTTTTTAAGAGAGAGAGATACTATATTCTTAAAATATCGTGTCTAATATATTATAAGGATTAAAAATAACGTTTACAGGAATTAAAATTGACTCATAAAAGTAGTGAAATATTACAAGTGCATATTCCATCCAGTGATTACCATCATCTATTTTAAGTTGAAATAATATATTGAACTTGTTTAGAATAAGTACATTAACTGTAAAAGGTACAATAGTAGACGTATTTGTACATTATTGAGTATCAGAAATTCTAAATGTAAGAACCATAAGCTTTAATCGTTATATAGTTCCACAATGTTATGTTTAATGCAATTTAAGAAAATATCGAGGTTGAAATTATTATTATTTTTTTAATTGTAAATTCTCACCCACCCACTCAAATCAATTTTTTTTTATTTATTTTGAATAATAAACGCCCTAATGGGCACAGAATACAGATATAATTAAGATATACATAGAAAACACTAATAAGTACATAATACATAAATAAAGAAACAAAAATAAATAAGACAAATCAAAACAAATCAAAGCATTAACAACCTGATACTATAAATTAAAATTATTTTTTAAACAATATTTTAATTCTGAAAGAGAATGGAAAAAAAAAAATCAAAATTTTTCATTTTGTTACCTAACATTAACATTCGGTTCGCCGGCGCGAAAAGACAGTAATTGCGTTTGTATGTAGGGATATAGAATGGGAGAGTTGATCTTAAAGTGATATTTGGAACATTAAAAGATATTAAGGATAATATTTCGGGACAATCAATTTTGGAATT
>JAIPRL010005517.1:0-31698 GCA_025469235.1 Pemphigus obesinymphae | reverse complement strand
GCACTCTTCGTCATCACTGTTGGGCATCTTACGTTGCCTACGCGATAAAATAGTTACAAGGTGCATGTCCTTTAAATTGCCTATCCAATGATAATGAGGCTCACGTCATTTAGGTTGCCTAATCAGGTGAATTTCAGGTAAAATACATTTTTTTTTGTTTGTTTTTATCGTGTGGTTTAGGCCACTGGTCCTTCGGTCGGTCCGTGCACTACGCGCGAACACTCGGTAATCTTTCCTTAGAAAAAAAAAAAATAAATAAATAAACATCATTGTAAAACCACTAGCTCCCTCGCTACGCTCAGAATCTAAAATAGAAATTATATTTTTAAAGATTTTTTACATTATAATACTGTGTGTTGATTATATATAATAATCAAAATATCAATAGGTACATAAATATAATAATGTGTTCTACATTTGATATAAATTACTTCAATATATTATAAAGTATTTACAATAATATGAATTTATAATTTTGAGTTGAATAAATAATGAGAAACTATAAAAGCTATGGAAGAAAAATAAATAAATATGTATTATCGGAAAAGACTGTTTTTTTTTGAAAGTGACAATATAGTATATTGAAAGTAGATAAATACTTTATATAAATTGTTTAAGCTATGGAATTTCGGAGTTTGAGCTGATGAATAATTTATATAAATTAACAGTTCTGAAACAAACAAAAACAAAAAAAACAAAATGAGTCAATAAATAAAATAAGTAACAAAAACAAATGAATTTTATTACGATGTTATTTGTTTTTCAATAAAATGTTAAAAACATAAAATTAAAAATATAAATTATTTCATGAGTGAATAAAAAGTACATACCGTTTATATTGTACTTACATATTACATAGGTATATAATATTATTTTATAATATTGTAAAAACTTATTTAAGTAAAAAAGATTATGGGTTTATGCATTTGCAATCATTTTAATTGTTTAAAATCAAATATTAAATATTTCCACGAAAACTGCAATGTGTTTGCCATTTATAAGGAAATTTAAATAAAAATAACAAATATAGGTCTCGAGATTATTTATTGTTTTATTAATGTAACTTAAAAATTAGTTTATCTGGCCTAATCTAATTCTAACCTAAAATTAAAAAAAGTAAAACTAATTTGTATTTTAAATTCAGTAACTTCTTTGAGTATTGATGTACTTATATAATGTATATTTATTGTAATATTTCACTATTTTATAAGTGTTTACTTTAATTTTTAATATAAAATCATATAGGCACGTAATCTAGTAGAAAAAAAAAATTATTATTTTCTTTATGAATATTCAATCGCATTTTCAATACGTTAATTAAACGTCGTTATAAAGAAATGGAATGTTTTTTGTTGTAAATAATACAAAAATTAAATTATACCAATCAACTATTATCGTGTTATAATATAATAAACTGATCTACACGTTAAAAAACAATATTATTAAATATTATTCTATATTATTAATATTAAGGTCCGCACACACTTTAGCGGTAACAGTAACGGAACGGGAACGGAAAATAGTACGTTACGTAAATATATACATAAATAAAATAATATTTAATATAATAAAAATATATATTATGTACTCATATATATTTAAATATTATGTAAAATACATTAATTATACATCTTCTTCTTCTTGTCCTTCGCCTACTCTCCCAACTATTTGGGGTCGGCCACCCTGGTCCTACACTTACACTTAACTCTATCTCCCGCATCTTCTTCATTTACTCCCACCTTCCTCATATCACTCGCCATTACATCACCCCATCTCTTTTTCGGTCTTCCCCTCCCTCTTTTACCAACAACATGCATTTCCCTTACTAATCTTATTGCCTCAGTCTCTTCCCTCCTTAATACATGCCCGAGCCATCTTAATCTATTCTCTCTCATTTTGTCCACTATCAAAGCTACCCCTATACTACCTCTGATATACTCATTCCTTATTTTATCTTCTCCAGTAACTCCACTCATCGACCTTAACATTCTCATCTCAGCTACACTCATTCTCTGTTCTATCTTTCTACCTACTGCCCAACATTCCATTTCATACATCATTGCAGGTCTCACAACTGCCTTATAAAATTTACCTTTTAACCTAATAACTAAATACCTTTTAACATTAATTATACATACATATTTATAATTTATAAATGAATTAATTAAAAAAAGTTTTCTTATTCTTATAAAAATAATTAAATTATAAGTATAAACATATATTATATTATAAAATATAACAATATATATTAATATAAAATTAGTATTTATTATATTTTTATGCTATATATTTATTTATTATTTATACAATGTACATACTATTTTGTACACACGGGTATATATATATGACGTATGACATTAAAATATTATTATCAATAATTATCATTATGATATTATATATATATAGGTAATACATTTACGATAATAATACGAATATAACGCACTGAGCACCGTAAATAAACTTAAGTAATTAATTACTGGATTACTGAATGCAAACAACTTAGCCTTAAAGGTACGTCCACATGTGAGCAAATTTGTGTGTGCGTTGTATTTTGTATTTTGAAAACAACGCATGCGGCGAAAATTTGACACGTTTTGACGGGGCGACACATGCTCAGCATGTGCGTGACGAACAACGCACACGACCTGCACCCGGTCGGATCGCGTACGCTGATTGTTTGGAACTGGTTAAAGAGTATATCTATTAAAAATTGAAAGTCCTCAGAAGACATCCGTAGAACATTTTTGAATTGCCCACTGTTTTCGTTAAATATAAATGTGGATAACAAACTTGAACTATCGTTATTCATTTTCTCTTGGTTTAACTTCGTTATCCACCAACATCTTGACAGAGATTATTATTATTATTATTATTTTATATATATATGCTGCAGCTTTTTTTTCAATATTACAAATTGATTCATAATCGTAAAAATAAATAACACAACGACACTGAACACGCAGGTACACGCTACAGTAATAGGTGCTATTATACGGAACGCGGTAAATTTATGTCTGTGCGCCACAAACGCTGAGCACGAAAATACAACGCACAAATTCAAAATACATTCCATTTTCACCGCACGCGTTGCTTTCAAAACACAACGCACACGGAAATCGCTCACGTGTGGACGCACCTTTAGGTTCAATAATTGAAATTATCAACAGATTATTTTGTTTATACAGTCTGCATATGGTGTTCTCGGAGTTATTTATAGACTATAGTCAAATCAAGATTTTATAGTCACATATACATAAATGTATATAGATACTATCTTGTATACACTTGTCTTTAATATATTATTATATCATACTAATCGTTATATTATTATTACATAATAGTATGTACTACGTACACTTACAAACAGTATAATACCGATATATATATATTTATTTAAATTTAAAAACGAGTTTTTCGTACACAAATATATTCATGAATATATCATATTCAAATAATTCAATTAATTAATTAATTGCATTAATTAATAACACGCAATGATTGAAAAAAAAAATGTGCATGTGGACCTTTATTGTGTTGGATAATAGGTCCTCATCGCACGAGTGTTGCTAAATTGCCTACTTATCACGCCGTGTTTACTATTTTAGTATACCTATTACCTACACTAAAACCGGTCGAGTTTCCGCATACACGTTTCCGACGGCGAGCGCTATTGTCGACTGCCGTGACATAACAAGGTGTATATACGTATAGTGAGCTATATTATCACATCGTTCATATTTCGTATATATGAAATTTGTATTTTCTTTTGTAAATAATAAATTCGTACCTATATATATATATTTTTTTTTTTTTGTAAGTATGACATTTTATAACACAATATGGATTAAATTTATATATCTGTACTTATAGTGTTTATTGTAAAATTGTATTTTTAAAAATACTACTAGAAATTAATTTGTATAGTTTAGAATAGTATTAGAACTCTGCTAATTCTACTATATACATTGAAGTAAAAAAAAAAAATAATAATAAAACTTATCTGCATTGAGTATAATAAAGTAGTCATATACATACGTATTTTAAGTTCCTTTAATAATGTTTAATTGTAGTTTTTTTTTAGGACTTCTAAGTTCTAATCCCTCAAAAACGTAGACATTTTACATCGTTGTAGTTAGGTACTTACCATCAATTGGCTGGTGGCTGGTGTAGCTTTGACGCTGGTCTTGATGGCCTTAGCAGATTGGACTTGTCCAACGACCAAGATTTTCATGGATACTTTTTTGGTGCCCAATTTTGGTTTGGGTAAGTTTTGTTTTTGGATGAATGTGAACACTGAAATTAGAAAAAAATATCTATTGAATTCAGTCAAACAAAAACAAAGGTTTTCAAATTCTAAATATAATTACCAAAATATTCATTTGAACAAAATAATGTGTTTTGTCGGAATTGATTTTATTCTTAGTGGGCGCAATATGGCGTGATCATCTTATTGAAATAAATTTATTTGTTCACAAATATTATACATGGCAATTATAATATTACAGATGTATGTAGATATATATAAAATAAAATGTTAGTTAAAAAGTTAAAAAGGTTTATAAAAAAATACAATTTTAAAATTTATATAATAAATTACACATATGAGTATTATATGCAGTACTTTGATTGACCAAATTTTAAAGTAAGCTTCAAAAACCCGCTAATCATCACTTACGAAATTTGAAATAAAAAAAAAGAAAGAAAAATATTTTTGAAGTTAAATTATGAATATTATACATTTTGATAAAAAAAGAACATGGAGTACAATATTGAATAATTATATGAGGTCCCTAGTAGTGAAGGGGTCTAAGTACGTTTTTGAAAAAAATTAGTTAGGTGCATAAATGGGTTGCGAAAATACTAATTTATTTAGTGGTAAAGAGTTCCAAGTATTTTTGGATAGGTGCTGCCAACTATTATATTGCTATCTAGTTTAGTATATACTATTGTATATTTTTAACTTTGACTTAAGTTTTCTTTAAACAATTATTTTATATAACTTGGATAATAATTTTTTCTAAACTTAAGCATGTGATTCAATTACAGAACTAACTAAAAAATAAGATTTAATACATTTGATTTCAATTCATATATAGCTATTACTACTTAAGATTTATTAACTGGTGACTGGGGCATCTTTTGCGCTGGTTCTGATGGCTTTGGTAGACTTTTTTTCTCTGCAACTACAACTATGTGTTCATGGACACTTCTTCAACGCTCATTTTTAGTTTTGGCTTAGTGTTTTGGATTCAAGTAAAGACTGAAATTAAAAATATACTAATTATACTTTATATGAGTAATATTAACGATTTATCTAGGTAAGAAAAAACGCGATTCCCATATACATAGTGTTATAGTAAATATTTGATGTACATTTTAAGTTTTTGGAATTTTAAATAAATACAGATAATAGTATAATAATATAAATGTTCTTTGAATTGACAATCAAAAATGTTTATTTAATTAACAAAATTAAAATTTATTGGAATAATTTTTTTACTGGATTTCTTTTTAATATAACTAATTAATACGTTTTCTGATTTACAACCTATTAATGAAAATACAATTTTAACTATTTATTTATTTAAAAGATATCACTATATGTATATCTACGTAAGATATATGTCATTCTGTAGTAAAATACAAATGTATGCTATTGAAATGGCTTGTATAATCACTTTTATCTTATAATAAAACAAGTAGTTATATGTATACTTAATAATCACCATAATAATATTTAGTTTGTAAATAATTATACCATAACATATTAGCATGCTATACCACTCCACTATAGTTTTCAACTTTTATCGGACTAATTACTTTCACGCTCGAATTTAAAAAGTCTTTTGAGTTTTTTAATCTGGAATAACATACTATCTTATGCAAATACGTTATTTAGTGAGTATACAAACTTTTTTTTTCGTTTAATTTGAATTTTTACATTTATATTTTCAATAAATTAGTAATTAGTAATTAGTTCGACTTATTCAGTATTTAATCTAATTATACATTTTTAATTAAAATAGATATCTTTTTTTAATTTCAGTATTTAATCCAAACAAACAAAATCAAAACCAATAATGGGCGCTGAATAAGTATCCATTAATATCGTTGTAGTCGGACAAGGCAAATTTGCCAAAGCTATCAAGACTATCGCTAAGACCACCCCAGTCACCAGCCAATTAACGGTGAGTTCCATATTTTGTTGATTTAAGTAACTAATCAAATGGATTCGTATATAAACATTTTTAATTTTGAACTAATATTTAATTTAATTTTTATTCAAATAAATATATTGTACATTTTGTATTAAAACACTATCTCCTAAAATAAATACCTATTCAAAATTCATGACTAATACAATTCGATTATAATTTTAAATACACACATATATAAATTGAGTTTTGTGGAACAAACAATAATTGTATAAGTACCTACACAAAATTGCTATATAGGTATTTATTAATAGTTTTATTATAATTTTGTATTTTAATATTAAAATATTGAACCTATATTTGTATAACAAATATATATATATATCAACTGTTTAACTGTTTATTATAAATAATATATAACATTTGTTTCTATGTTTTTTTTCCTTTATTTCAGAACTGTTAATAAGTAGTTCATTTATCTCAATCTCCAAAATTCCATAGTCAAAATACTATTTTAACCTACATATTATGTATTGAAATTGAAAAATAAACCAGCCATTTTTTCTGATATTTAACTTGTTTTTATTTATTTAATAACATTCAAAATAAAATTAATAATGATGTACTAAACATTTTTTATAATTTCTATATTACACGCGTACGGCAACACAACATAACGAAACGTATTCTAACGTCTAAAATACGTAGGTAAGTAAAGCAGAATAATAACTCTTGCTAATATTTTACTCTTTATATAATCTAAATAAAGACTTTTGTATACTCCAACAGGTTCATATATGCTACCAAAATAGGGTAAAACGCTATAAAATACTTAAATAAAATTGCATCATTTCGATACGTAAGAAACTCCTCGTTCTCAAAGGGTGTTTGCAGGTACTTTTTCGGTTTTGGGGGTAGTATTACCGCAAGGCAAAGTTCCCCCCAAGTGTCTACGGAGAGCAAAAAAAAAAAAAAAAGTATTTTTTCGGAAGCGAGATTGGTTTTTAAAATACACGCAAGTATAGGCGCAAGTTGCGGTGCCGATTTAGACTGTATGGCATGTATATTATCATAACTATAAAATTTACATGTGCAAATATATAAACAGGGCAAATATACAACAAAAAAAAATTTTAATTATTGTCTTATAAATTAACATTCATTTTTTTTTTTAGATTTATATTCATTAAAAACTGTTGAGTATAAGGTTATAAAAAAATTAGAACACTACAGATAAAATTCTTCTTTATGTCTAGTAAAAATTTTTTTCATGTTTCCGAATGTTTTCTTTAGTCGTTTGATTTTATATGTTTGGATGTAAATATAATCTAAAATCTAGCTTTAAAATAAAGTATCATAATGTATGATATAAGTCAATGATTTTCTAATTTGTTATATCAATAACATTTAAATACAATTTTATGAAAAATTAAAAAAATATAATTTTTAATTTAATTAAAATTAATTTTAGTATCATTTAATATTCGATTAAATTAAATAAAAAATAATTTTAAAAAGAGTACCGATTGACGAGTGAAGTGTATAGTAACGTAATAACTGCAGTTTTCAATAAGAGAGAGTGGTAGAGTAATATTATATAATAATGTAGTCCTATACAAATAGTATCATCATTTATAAATGACAACATTTACCAATTTACTATTATTATATATGAATAATTTGTGTTGTGATCAAACATTTTTTTTTTTGCCTATCCATTACACCTTTTTCCTGTAGTTTATTGGTGAACTATGAAAACTTAATTTGTGATGAAACTTAATTTGTTATTTCCCTATATTTATAAAAAAAAATGCTGTTATAAATTGCAAAGCTTAAGAATACTACTGGGAGATTTGAAAAAAGACTTCTTTAAAGTACCAACTAGAATGAACTATCAAAAAAGATCTGTACTTTAAAATTACGGTTTGACAGATTCTACCCCAAAAAAATATATACAGACTCACAGAAGTACATAATTACAAAACTAATATATTCTTCGCTTTGTTCAAAATCTAAAAAAAAAAATATTATATTATCAATTATTGACAAATGTATAAATCTGTGTTTTAGAAACAAATTTAATATATTTTTATTTTATGGTTGTTATATTGATGAAGCAATCATATTTCTCTACCTTGACAAGAAAAATTAGACTTGAAAGTTAATTGTATGTGTGCTTTTTTCCTGTTAAATCTAAGTTGTTACATATTCATAAAACATATATACCTGATCATAATATCACTACATTTTTCGTTTAACTTACAAACTAAAATTATAAATTTATGTCAAAATCGGATATATTAAATTTTATTTGGGATTTTCAAAATTGCGTTATTATAGTATAAAGTATTTAAGAGAAATTTAGAATTATTAAGAGAATGATACACTTTTACTTTTGAGGTATTATATAGAAATTATTAATGTAATTATATGAAAAATGAACATCTTCCAATTGAAAAATATTATAACATACTTAAAAATAGTTCTGTATTAGTACAAATTTTATTATTGTGTAATTATGATATTTGTTTAAAAAATTTAACTTAAGAGAATAGTTCTCATTTAGGCTACAATAATCACAAAAAAATAAACTTGTATATATTGAAAAAAAAGTCGAGAGATATAAGGAACTTATACCTATTAAAGAGTAGATATAATTTATTTAATAAAATTATGTACGTACTATTATAAATAATTTACTTTGAAAAATCTAGAAAGTATTTCAGAAAAAATAAATAAATAAATATATTTTATTTATTCTATGAAACCGATCATCCTTTAAAATGTGTTGAAGATTAAACCAAAATATTAGTTAAAAAATGAGAACTGAATCAAAAACGTTATTTTCAAATATTTAAGTGTATCTGTAGTTGAATAAATAAATAATATAATAATTCGCGTTTTTATTTGTATAACTAAATATATCATTATTTTTATTATTTTTTGTTTAATAAATTTACTAATACAATATGATTTAAAAGTTTGGAAAAATCGACGTATAAAATAAAATGTAATTATATTTTGTACGTATATTATAGCTTTATAGTACATTATATTATACGCATTTAAAAACTACATATACCTGTATATTTAACTATATATTACACAGTTTATTTAATATAATTAAAAACAAATTGTTTGAAATTTATTTTACATAATGATAATAATTCCCCGCTAAAAAAAAAATAAAAATAAAAATAAATGAACTTAAGCTTATAAAATACAATTAATTTATCAAAAATCGAACAAATGGAATTTTAACAACAAATATTTATGATACAAATATTATAGAACAATATATGTTTTATAACTCTTTTGACATTTTCTGTAAATGATAATATAATTAACTCGTAAACAGATACTTGAAACTAGAAGTTACTATTTTTATTATGTTTTATAAATATTGTGTTATTTTTGAAAATGACAAACTTAAAAAAAATAAAGTTTTTAAAAACTTGAAAACATTAAATTAAATTTCTAAACTTAGTTTTTGGAAAATGTCTGTGGTGGATTAGTCGAAAGTCTATTTTGGCGCAAGAAGTCCCTCATGTAACTTGCATGCAACCAACGGGATAATAATTTTTTTTCAGCGGTGACGACTGGTTCTGTTGCAATTCGTCCAAGATAGCCAAACCCATCTGATAGTTTGGTATGTATGCTTATCTTAGCTATCAAGAACTTTTTCAACTCCATGTATATCTCCATGTATGTATGTATGTATGTATGTATGTATGTATGTATGTATGTATGTATGTATGTATGTATGTATGTATATAAGTATATTACAAGAAATAACTACTAGAAAAATCTAAAAATTCTATGTATAAAGTATAGTATACTATCTAGAGCATATTTCCTATGAATATAATATCAACCCCAAAACTCCTCTTCAACTCCTTCAGGTCAAAAATTTGCTTATAGAATAACAAAAATCAAAAATCAAGGTTATTGCGAAATCGATTATGTAGACTCAAATACTTAAAAGACACATATATATAAAAATACATTTTATTATTATTTGGATTTAAATATATAAATTTTATTAAAAAAATTTAATGTTTTGAAATTAAAATGATGTTTTAAATGTAATACAATAGTTTCACCTTGAATTAAAATTTGATGTCTTATAACCTAAATAAATGAAAAGACTTGAAAATTTAAAATTTGTATAAATAGTTCATATTGGGAAAACATTTTCGACATTTACAATAATTATACTTCCTTTTATTTCGATTTATGTGAATTTATTATTCATAATTTATATAAGTCAATAATTTTTATCAATCAAATAAAATTGTTTATATAAGCTATAAGCTATATTAATAATTTTAAATTTGATACTTGTATAGTTCATAAGTTTATTGTAATTGAAACCCGTTTGATTTTCTATGTAATAACACTAATAAGTTTGATATAGATGAAAAAAATACAAACAAAATATGTAACGGAAAAGACTGATTTATTTTGCAATGTTAATACATAAAATAATACTAATATTATATATTAATAATTATACATATTGTTCTGGCTATGACATTTTTGAGTTTGCGATTGATGGACTACATTAATTAACAGTTCTGAAACAATATAGATAAAATATATCAATAAACATTAAACAAGGTGTACATTTGATTAGTAAAAAAAATATGATAAAGTATAGTAAAGTATAATCCTTTTTATGTACTCGTATGAATTTCAAAAAAAATATGGACATTTGTGTAATTTTAAAAATAAATATATATTTTATGCATTTTATAATACTAATTATACTTTAAAATATATTGAAGATAAAACCAAAATGTTTAGGTAAAAATTGAGAACTGAATCAAAGTTATTTTTAAATATAAAAATGTATCTATAGTTAAACAAATAAAGAAAATAATATGGAGTGATTAAATTTGAAAAAATACGTAAAATATGTCATACGTAAATATATCATTATATTTATTTATTTTTAATGAGTTTCTCAATACAAAATACTAAATTATAGCTTTATAGTGGATCATATATACCTATATTTATATTCATAAATACCTGCATACTTAACTATATTATCCAGTTTATTTAATAAAAGTAAAAAATATTTTTTTAAATTGATTTTACCCATTGTCCGCTCAAAAAATTAAATAAGCATAATCAAATAAAATGCATTAAATTTTCTAATAATCGAACGAATAAACTTAAACAATTATTTATATTACAATATAACAAATCTCTACAAAACATCTAAAAGGTTGGTCATTTTTGGAAAAGGTTAATGTAAGTATGTACAAACCATCAATTGGCTGGAGGCAGGAGTGGTCTTGGCGAAATTCTTGATGGCCTTGACAGATTGTACTTGTCCGACGACAACAATATTCATGGATACTTTTTCAGCGCCCATTTTTAGTGTTGGTTTGGTATTTTTAGTGAAATTGAAGACTGTAAATAAAAAAACAAAAGTTAGTTTGAATAATTATGATTAAACCATGAATTATTCTGTTATACTCACTGAATAATAAAATTTCACAAAATAATGTGTTATATGAATCTAGTGGTGATCGGATTTTTATACGTTTCTGAGAGGACTGATTATATGACGTATGATGGCGTGATTGTAACACGGTGTTATTGTTTGTATTGGCCGTCGATAAAATGGTGTCATGTATTTTTGTTTGTTTTGAACCAGAATTCTATACTAATACAGTAATACACAATTATCGGGATATTTCGTTTTTTTTTTGTATTCATATTACTTTTTTATAAATAGATAAATCATTAATAAAGATTTACCTAAATCTGATTCCAAATTTGGTTATATAATTTATTCAAATTTTTAATCAATATTCCAAAATATGTATATCCCATAAACCATGTAAAATCGAATTTTTCCTGTTTGTGAAGTGAACAAAATTCATGTTTAATTACGTCTTGCATGAAAGGGCAGTAATAATTAGGATTGCACGATAATTAATTTAAAAGATTATCGAATACACGTTTTACTCGACTATATCAATTAATCGGAGTTCCTATTAATCTTATAATCGATTATTAAATGTATAATATCATCAATTTATAGTTATTCACGAATAAGACGGAAACTTATATCTAAATATTGATATTGCGTGAAAAGGTAGATATATCATTTAACAACTTGTCCATACTTATCTACAACCTGGCGCATTTTTAATAAAAAAAAATTGAAATTTATATAGATAATAGGTATCTTAAATAATTATGATACCCGTTATATCGTTTCTATTATCTAGTGGATAATATAATACAGTAATCTGAGTAAGCCAATACATTACGAATGTTAATTTATTATCACAAATAATGTATTATTTTTATTAAATCGAAATTTTATTAATCGATTATTTTAATTGTCATAATATAATCCATTTAATAGCGTATCCTAAGTAAAAATACATTTGCATACCTAAGGTGACAAAATTCTAAATACACTTCTGGTATTTGGAATGTAGTGATAAGTGTAATGAAGTATTTAAGTTTAACCGGACTAATTGATAAAGGTAATAACTTTTGTTTTATTCATTTCGTCATAGTTTTTATTTTTATACCTACTTAATTAAAATATTTTTAGTTAAAATAAAAATTTTTGGAATTTAAAATAAAATATGCTAGTTACATAACATTTTTAAAAACAATTCAAAATAGTTATTTTGTAAAATTAATATCTATAAAAATAATTGGGTCAAAATAAAATTATCCCAAGGCTCTAATGTCCGATAAAATTTGGAGAGCTAGGCCACTCCGATCTGAAATTCATAATCATCAAATGATTTCTTAGCATCTCCTCTCTAGATTATTCGAGGCTATTTTCTATGTAATAATTTGTTACATAGTATATCTTAGCTCTCAAAATATTATCAGCGTGAAAGTTACTTTTCAACAAGAAAATTAATTAAATTTTCCGACATATTTTCTTTACTGACTTTTGTGGTCTCATTATGACAATAACAGTGCAATAATCCAATAGCAGCCTAATACCATTAACATCCCAAACACTAATGTGTCATGTTCAATGATGTACATTACATTTCCTGTACAATACTTGTTAGAAGACGACCAACATAGTAAATAGAATAATTACTATATCTATGTAATACTATCGTGATAATGGAGTAAATAAAAAATAAAATTAAACTATAATATTTGTAAATAAAATATGGGTTTTTAATTTTATCTTTACGTGGTGACAAAACAAAGCTCTATATTTTTCTGATAAAAATTTTAACTGTAAGATTTTATATTACAATTAGTACTCTGTAGATAAATAAATTTTTTAAATACTACAGTAAATACTTTGAGGAACGACTGTGGTCTAGTGGTCAATTCGTGTGTTTTGGCGCACGAAGACCTGAGTTAATAGATAGCAAATGAGGTAGTCGCCAACGAGATTTTTCTCATTGATAGCTTCTGGTCTCTGGTGCAAGCTGGCCATAATTACCAAACCTATCTAATAATTTGGTATCTATATGCTTGTCGTAGCTACAAACAGCCATTTTTGGCTCACTAATAAAAAATTCTAGCTAATAATAATACTCCACATCAGACATCTTTACTTACATATTATGTAAATGTCATAACTCGTGATTCATATCATTGAAAATATATATTATATCAAGATATAATAAAAATTTTATTGATGATATCTTTTATTAATATTATACAAAAATCGTTATGAAAAGGTTGTATGTTAAAATAATAAACTATTCAGGAGAGCATTTTAAAGTTAAAAATATCTATTCATTTTGATAGAATTATAACCTTAATATATATTCTGTATTTTATCAATAATTAATGGATTAAGAAAATTATAAGATTAATAGATGTAAAAAAATAAAAAAATATTTCTATGTAAAAAAGTGATTTTTTAGATAATTGATTTAGAAGCTTTTCATTCTCAGGTGACGAAATGTCAAAAGTAATATAATAACGAGATTAACGGCCATGTTTACTGTAATTATTTTATATTTCTATCAATATTATTAATAATTATTAAAGGATTTATTTTTGAGTATAATGTTATAATCAGGGGTAAAATTAAAGGGGTTCAACCTGTCTTCGAAACACCTCTGATTATAATATTAACAGGTTTTTGTGAAAATATAATAATAATACATTAGGTATCCTAGGAAATAAATTATAAAAAATATTGGAATATTAAAGAAATAATTTAATTATTGGCTTTTTTAAATTAATATTATTAATTTTATTACGTAGATGATGAAATTACAGGCTTATTTTTTTTTTTTTATAATATTGTATTATCAGTTATCATGTATTCGCGTTATCGGATGTTTTCGTATTAAGTGCTGTAATATTCTATTAAATGGTTGTCATCTCATCCAATCGATGAGACTGCCTCAACAATCACGTCATATCATCCGATTATATTTATCAGTGCGAACAGGTGTATATAACAGCGATCTGAGTCTCTATTCCGGCATAACACATTTTCGTGCACATATTTATTTTTTGGTGAGTGTGAAACTACTTTTCTATTGATTTATAAAAAGTATTATTATCTTTTTTTTTTAATTACAGTCTGTACTTCAATCAAAAATACCAAACCAAAACCAAAAATGTGCGTCGAAAAAGTATGCATGAACATCGTTGTCGTCGGACAAGTTCAATCTGCCAATGCCATCAAAACCGTCACCAAATCCATTCCCGCCACCAGCCAATTAATGGTTCGTAGCAATAGTTAAATATAAATAAAAAAAAAAAAAACATTTTCAATCTTATATTTTAAACCTAATTTTACATTTTAACATGTTATTCAATGTTTACTCACTACTAAAAATACAATATATATATTTTAAAATATTTTTCCTAAAAAAAATAAACAATTTCTATTATATAATTTTTTATTTAATAATTATAAAGTTTTGTATAACTATTTTAATTTTCTAGAATAACTGACGAAATGTGTTTACTTTATAGAAATTAAATACTAACTAAATAACAAAATATAGCTATATTGAAACAAATTTTATTTAATTATTATCTAATTATACAGTTTGAAAAACACATTTATAAAATCTTATTGAATTTAATCTAAATACTGAATTTTAATATTTAAAATGTATTTATCTACTTTAATAATATTAAAAATAAAAACAACACGATTTAAACAGTATGATTTACCTACAATTAACTTAAATCAAATCGAATTATATTATTAAGAGTATCGAATTAGGTTATATATTTAATAAAAACTAATTATTATTGGAATTTAGATACTACATTAGTTAATAATTATTAATTAATTATTGAAAACAAACAATTAATTATATAAACTTGATTTATTAATATGAATATATTGTAATAACTGTGTTTTTATCATTTTTTTCAGAGCTGTTAATTCATGTAGCCCATTCATCGCAAACTCAAAAATTCCATAGCTCAAACAATATGTAGTATTATTATGTAACCAAGAATGATTATTATATTAATACCCATGTATTGACATTGCAAAATAAATCAGTCGTCATTTCCGTTATTTATATTGTTTTTTTTAAACTGTGATTTAAATGTTTGCCTTTTTATTCTAAGGATTAATTGATTGATACATATATATACAATACGAGTATATCCGATAAACAGTTTAATAGCTACTTTATTGTTTATAATATAATAAAAATCAAGTATTAAGCCAATATTATAATACAAAATTCATAAACTTACTTATTTGAATATGAATCCAATTATAATTTGTACAATAATAAACATATATAGTATTATATATAATGTATTAATTCTTAGAAAATGTAATAATTACCTAGCTAAAAAATTAGCTGTGTAAAATAAACATAATTCAAACTTCAAAATAAGAAAATCTGTCCGTTTTATTTTCATTGAGATCAAAAAACTTTTATAGCGATAGGTAATCTTTATTGTAATTCTACTACAGGTATTATGATTTTAATTTTAAACAAATATTGTGAGAATACAACAATTATAAAACATATCCAGCAAGGGGTGAAAGCATACTTTGTTCGTCAAGTATTAGTTTTAATGGAAGCATTTCACTTATCAGACAGATTGCTTGATTACAGATTACTTACAGATATCTTAGTGGATATCATGTCTTTGAAAAAACGATTCTAAAAAAGGATATTTCTATGGAATATTTCCGGAAAAATAGTGATAACCCAATGAAATCCATGAAATTATAAAAATCGTACATTATAGGTATCACACATTGTTGAATTTATTTTTCAGAACCCCTGATCTGGTTAAACATGTGACGTCACTGAAGTCACAGATGAAAAAGATAACCTTTTTTTTTTATATATTCTGAGCATATAAAATGAACGTATTGGTTTTACAATGATGTACTCGTATTTTTTTATATCCGTACACATTTTTTAATTATAGTGAGTCTAGCAGAGGTTTTGGAGTAAAGATTTTCTTATTACAAATATTTTTCTAATAATTGGTATCTACTATAAACATCTTATGCAAAAATAGAAACCATCTTTTATAATGGAAATATTTTATTAATTCATGGAAGATAAAAATGTATATTGTTATGGTAAACTATTTATTTATTTTAATAAGTACTCATAATATTATACCAATGATTTATCCTTGCTTTAAAATATAAAAAATAATAATTATATTCTGTCAGAGGGAATAAAGATTGACCAACATTTATAATCTATATCTGGACTATTTTTTATTTTATTAATTTCATATATTTTATTGAAATATTATATATATATATATATATTTATTATAAATAGTGCACAAAATTAACAATACCTAATACGCAAATGTCTAAGGCCAAATTTTACGAGACATTTTTCTCCATTTTTTCGTTAACATTTTTCAACCTTCCACATTTTTGGTCTGAAAAGTATATATTTTGTACCTACTTTCAATTGATAATCATCTACTAAATTATGTTTTAAGGAGCAATTGTCTGTTTTTCTTTATTACACACTTAACACATCATTTTAGAATATTTCTATTTTCAATGTACCGATAGACTTAGTGATGTGATAAGGAATCTAAAAATTAATCTGAATTTGTCGTTAAGTCTTTAAATCTTTTTTTTAAATTTTAAATAGATTTTCCTACATTCCTGATTTTGTTTCCTGAAATCTCCCTAAAATTTAGTAAATATATTTAAGCATTTAATAATTAACATTTTCAATTTTTGTGAAAATCAAGGAAAAAAAATTTTAAAATGTAGGAAAATTGTTTTAAAGAACATTCACCACAAATTTAGATCAGTTTTCAGAATCCTTATCGTATTAAATGGGGTATTTTTTATGTTGAATTGAAATGGGGTATGGTGTCTTTTCAAATACAGTAGCCGTATTTAATGACATGTGCTGTGCGTGTGGGTGTACACACCATCATTATCATTGTTATGCCCATACGTACTTACACACACTAAAGACTAAATACTACTCACAAATACTGCGGTATGCGAATAAATAATAAATTAAATAATTGCCTATACACAACCCCTAATTAATGATCACTTCTAATCCCTTAAACCTGAAGTTATATTGTGATGTTATATTACGTTTGAATTGTTTTACTAATAACTGGTAACTAGTAAATAGTATTAGTAGTATTAGTAACTACTAATAACTAATAACTTAAATGGTATAAAAATTGGGATAAAAAACGAGATATATAAATTTTAATAGTTGGATGAATTTGACTTAATTTTTGGATTACTGTTAAATATAAAAATAAGTATTCTATTTTTTTTTTAATTTTTAAAAATTCAATAACTGAAGTACATATAGTTGATATGAAATATAAAAATTCGATATATTTTTAAAGACGTCCTACATTATAATACTGTGTGATACCTGTATATAATAATAAAAATATCAATATATAAATATTATTATGTGTACTTCAATATATATCAATTTACTTCAGTATATTTTAAAGTATAAACTTATAATATAGATTAATCATTTAGAGTTGAATAAATAATAAAAAACTATAAAATCCATGGATACAAAATAAATACAAATTTATTATCGGATAAGACTGTTTTATTTTGACAATATAGTATATTAAAAGTAGAGAAATATATTGTTTAGGTTATAGCATTTTGGAGTTTGAGATGATAAATGATCTACATTGATTAACAGTTCTGAAACAAATAAAAAAACAAATAAAATGAGTCAATTCGTAAAATAAGTAACGAAAACAAATGTATTTTATTACAATATTATTTGTTATTTAATAATATTTTAAAAACATAATATTAATAATATCAATTATTTCAAGACAAGAGTGAGTAATATTTTAATTGTATTAAAAAGTGTAAACTTTATGATATACTGTTTATATTGCACCTACGTATTATATAGGTATATATTATTATTTTACAATATTGTAAGATATCTATTTAATTGAAATATATTTTGAGTTTATGCACTGCAACACATTTAATAGTTTAAAATCATATATAAAATATTTTCACGAAAACTGAAAAGTACCTACTTGGCATTTATAAGAAAATTGAAATAAAAATTATAAATAATGAATTCGAGATTATTCATTAATGTAAAATATCCTTTTTTGAAATAATACTAAAAATAATTTAATTTAGTCTAATCTAATTTTAACCTAAAATTAAAAAAAAGTAAAACTTACCTTCATTTAAATTCAGTATCTACCTAATGAATAATTAAATATTCATATATACGTATTTTAAATATTTTTTGAAATAGTATATTATATGTATTTGTACCATAAATAATGTTTAAATGAATTTTTTTATAGGACTTATAAGTTCTAACTCCTCAATAACGTATATATATATTAAATTGTTGTATTTGAGTACTTACCATTAATAGGCTGATGGCTGGTGTAGCTTTGGAGATGATTTTTATGGCTTTGGTAGATTGGAATTGTCCGACGACAATGATGTTCATGGATACTTTTTCGGCGCCCATTTTTGGTTTTTGTTTTTGGATTAACTTGAAGACTAAAATTAGAAAAATATTCTAACAATTAAATTCAGTCAAACGAAAACGAAAGTTTTCAAATACAGTATAAGGACATAGGTACTCACCAAAATATGTATTTGCACAAAACAATGTGTTATGTTGAAATCGATAAGCTATACGTCTATTTATATACTTTTAAATGTACATGGATCATATGATTATTAGTGGGAGCAACATGGCGTGATCATCTTATTGTAATAGATTTATTTGTTCGCAAATATAGTATAATATGGCAATTATAATACTACGAATATAGGTATAAGTATATGTTTAAATACGAGGTTAGTGATAAAAAAAAATAATTTTCAAATATAGGTATATTCTAAATTACGCGTATAGGTATTATATGCAGTATATCGATTGACTAAATTTTAAAGTAAGCTTTAAAAACCCATGTCTCTTCACTTACAACATTTTAAATAAGAAAATTATTTTTGAAATAAAAGTTTTCAATATTATAAATTTCAATAAAAAAAAAAAAAAAAATGCACTAGGAGTACAATATTGAACTACTAAATATCAATACACAATTTAAAATCCATTAATAATTTTATCTGAAACTTAGGCAAGTGAACTAGATAAAAAGAAGATTAATACGTTTTGGTTAAAGTTATATTTAACTATTAGTACCTAAAATTTAATTAGTTGGTGACTGGGGCAGCTTTAGTGCTATTTTTGAAGGCTTTGTGTAGATTGAACTTGTCTGATAACTACGATGTCCTGGACACTTTTTCGGCGCTTATTTTTAGTTTTGGCTTGGTGTTTTGGATTAAAGTAAAAACTAATATTGAAAAAAAAACCTGGCCAGTAGCAGGTGGTAGAACTTCTCTCATTGTATAGAATACTGGTGGTGTATATGAATTTCAAAACAATGGTAAACAATTTCTTACGATAAAATGATTCTGTCGAAGCTTTGGTGTATATAATATGAGTGTTAGTATTAGCATTTTTCTAGCTAATAAAAAATTTGACTTCAATAAACATAGTGATACAGTATTGATTTGATGTGAATTTCAAGCTTTTGGCATTTTAATTTCCCTATTTTTAATTATTTACGGTATTTTTTGCTAGTTATAAATATTATATATCACCTATATAGTAGATAACTATTAGTTCATTTTTATTTTCTAATTTATAATAACTTTTCGTAATATTTCCTTTATAAAATTCAATTTTTCGTTACGCTATTGAAAACTATTTTGAAAATTAAAAAAATTACCGCTATAAATTACCAATTAAAATTAATTTTATAACAAAAAGTCTATACAAGAAAATTCTTGCCAAAATATTTCTGCCCGAATAAGGTAATATAAGAGTATACATAAAAAAAAAACAAAAATGTAAAAGCACATCATTGTAATCATGAATGTATATCAATACATTAATCGCTACGTTTCGGACCTAATGACTCGTTAAATTAATATTATTTAGTAGTATTAAATATTTAGATGTATGTTTAACAATATATTGAATACTACTGAAAAATAGCTCATTTTAACAACTCGTTACGTTAAAACAGGGGTTTAGTACTGAATTAAGAGGACGTATAATGGAATTAAAACATTTTCTCATTTTCTAAGTTAAACTTCTCTCCTAGTAATCGTAGATTAAAAAATTAAACAGAATATAACTGATAAAAATATTAACAATGACGAACATAGATTTTTAGTTAAAATACATTTTTAAAATTTTTTTAAATTAAAAAAATTTGAAATTTGACGATTTTAATTAGAAACTTTAGATGTTAAATATACTTATCGAACTTAAAAAATCCTTATGTTCGGTCTTAGTTATAAGTTATCACCTTTTATTTAGTATAGTTATTTCTTTTTTATGATAAATTTTGATCAAACTTAGTTCAGAAAGTCACAATAGTAGTTTTTGAACAAATATTGTGATTACACAACAATAATAAACGATACAGATATGAGAAAATTTTTAGATTACTTTTAAAAAGTGTTTTGACATTTTTTAATTGTTCAATTTTCATTATTCAAAAAACTTTTTAAAAGTTGTTTATTTAGAACCCCTTAAAAACGATTGGTATACTGTCCCCTTAAAAAAATAGGTTATAACCCTAAAAGTTAAATACTGAAACCGGAACGGGAATTAAATATTTTTCTAAATGTAAACGTATGTCTTATCTACACTATTATAATATTATGCTTACAGATATTAGAAGAAAGTTTATGCACGAATTTTTAGCAAATGCCACATGTATGGAAACAACTTATTATTACAGTATTTTTTCTTTTAAAACCATAAGGAAAACTTTTGTCTTAAAACATTATTTTTATAATATCAGAATTGAAAAAACTTGAAAATTCCAACACCCGTGTAAAAAGTTAATTTAAATATAAAATATAGTAGTTATATTATAATGTAATTAAATAAACATAACTTGAATTATCTAATTAACTTCCAGCTTTAGCTATGTATCTAATATCTATATTATGAACTTAAAGTGTGTTCACATGTATTAACCTATATGTACAAGGTAGCAAATGTTTAATAATATTAGTGCTAAAATATCATTATAATAAAATATTATTATAATTATATTATGGTTTTAATATCATTACACATTTTCTACCTGCGGTATTACATTTTACGAGTACTTACAACGGGATTGTAAAAGGGGAACTATTTGTACAAATCTATTTAAATTAATAATTATCAAAAACCAAACTACCTATTTAGTATTTAATTATTTTTTTCAAGTTTTTTTATTTAAATACCTATTTATGTATTATAGTTTAATGAACTTTAACAATTTTCCTGAACGAATCGTTTAAATGAAAATTAATTAACAGCATATTGACTATCAATATTTTTTGTTGTGCATTTTTCTTTCGTTACCTACATTTTAATAAACGCATCAATGATTGTATAGGTAATGATAAATAATAATAATTATTTGTCCAATAATCACGCCATGTCGCTTAACATGTTTTATCAGCGATCAATTGAGCATATAAATAGAAGTTCGTTTTCTCTGTTTCGGCATAACACAATTTTGTGCAGTTTCATTTTTCGGTAAGTAATATACTTACTATAATAATAATTCATTGGAAAAGTTACATCAGTTTTTAATTTTATCTTCTTTCAGTCTTCAGGTTATTCAAAAAAAAAAAAAAAAAAACTAAAAATGGGCGCTGAAAAAGTATCCATGAACATCGTTGTCGTAGGACAAGTCAAATCTACCAAGGCCATTAAAATCGGCACCAAGGCTACACCAGCCAACAGTCAATTGATGGTGAGTACCTATTTTAAGATATAATTGTTTATACAATTTTATGCTATGCGGATACAAGTTAGAAAATGGTTTTTACCTTTAATTCGGTAATAATTTTGTAATATTATTTAATAAAAATATAATAATGATACAAAATAAAAATACAATATATATCATACATTTTGTATATTTTAATGTTAAATTCTACTTGAATTGGCGATCGACAACTTTCCTCATATACGTTTAATATTAATCAATAAAATAACTACAATTTTAAAGTAAATTAAATTATAATTATAATAATTTAAATCTAAATACACTTAATAAGAAACATTATCTTAAACTTTGATAATGTATATCAAAAAAATGAATTTACTTATATATTTTCTATGAAGTAAATAAAGCGGTACAAAAAAAATAAAATAAAATAAAAGTACATTTAAATACATAACTATATACAATCTGATTATTGATTTACATACTAATATGTTAATGGATAACACTATACCTAAGTTTAATGCTTATATTACTAAATAATAATAACAAGTTTATCTATTAATCAATAATTTATATAGTTATTAATATATGTATCTATTTTGTTTCAGAACTGTTAATTCATGTAGACATTTGGACAATGGACATTCATCCATTCACCGCCAATATAAAACTTCCATAGCCCAAACATTACATATTGTAACATTACACATATTAATATATTGTGAAAACATTGCAAAATAAATCAGTTATTTCCGAAATTTGCTGTTTTTTGGGTCATCTTTTACCGTTTAAATTTTAACTGATTGTAGTAGAAAACGTAATTCAGTATTGTATGAACACGTATTTAGATACTCTAAGAGTACAAGATACACTTGAATAGGTACTTATTTTGTGAAACTGCGTATTATTTAACTGTAGATTTTAATACAATTATATTTTAGGAGACTATAATAATATATCATAATATTATCTTGTACTATTATAATAATTATAGAATAAATACAAACATTACAAACTTGACTTTCTGTGATACCAATTGCGATTGTTAGGAAACTATATAATGCATTGCTTGATCAACTTGAATTACCTTAAATAAAATATACGCATTGTCCAAAATATTATTGTTAATTTTTCTCTTCGTCGATATAAATATGCACATAAAAACTACAATTATTAATTCATTATAATATTTATACTAATATGGTTAGAAAAAATGATCACTTGTATTTGCCATCCTGATAAAATACGATACTTGTAAATGGGATCATATGATGTATCGATTGGATCAAGTTTTCTGGTCGAAAAGATTTTTCCAGAAAAATAAAATAAAAGGAGAAAACAAATAAACACCATTATAAAACCACCAGTTCCTTACTCCACTCAGCATCTCAAGTTAAACAAATGAAAATATACATCAGTTACAATACTAAAGAAGTACGACTAAATCAAACACAATATTTCCATAGTTTTTAGAATTTTAAAATATAATTTTAAACTTTTATTTATTGTATAATTTATTGTATACACTTATCAAAAATAGTCGTAAATCAAATTGTTTTTTAAATTGCAATAATTTTTATATTTATCGATGTATTATGTGTAATGAAAATAGTTATCATGACAAAACAGCGGAATAAAAACAGTGACGTCAAATTTGCGAATGTAAATAATAGCAAAAATATTATGTTCTTAATTATATTATATTGTTATAATATTAAAATTATTAATCAAATTAAATATTTTTCAATATTTGAATAATAAATGTAGCTTTAAATTGATATTTTATTCAAACAAAAATAATTTTTAAAATGAAAAGTATCTACAATGAAAACTAATATATATATTATGATAAAATCTATATTTATATTAAAATAAAAATATCTCCACTTTGAACCGGCCTAATATCAATTATTATTTTTAATACGATTTTTTTGACATTTATAATATATAAAAATATTCAAGTTTGATTTTCGTTTAGTTTGCAAAAATAACATATTGTATTTATAAAAAAAAAATTGAATTTTAATACAAAAAAATTATTTATTATTTTAGAAACAATAATTTAATTTAAATTGTACTTAATGTTATACTGATCTAAATAAATAGATTAGTATAAATCTAAAACTAAACCTGTTCTAAATTTATCCATTATTATCCAATATCAGTCATCTATTTACATATGTAATCAAAATCGGTTTTCTTACATTAGTTAATTGCTTGATCAAACTGTTAAAAGTGATTATAATTAAAATATAATAAATAAATAAAATATTATAATAACATTTTACATTAAAATGCTTGACAAAATGAAATGTACTTAAAATGTAAAAAAAATTTTCGCTGTTTTTGTTACTTACCTACGTTATTTTGTCTGTATATCATAAATATATAAAATAAAATAAAAACTTATTAAAGACAAAGTCTAGTGGCCAATGTATGAGAGGATATAATACTCATTGATTATTTTCGTTGACATATTTTATTTCTCGGTCTAATAAAGATATATATTCTATTGAGACATACCTATATAATATTTTTTCTTAGGTACCTTATTTTATATTTTACGTTTTTATAAAATAATTTTATAGTAATAATTAAATTAATTATTGCACTTTATACTTACTTTATACTATTTATTTATTTTATGCCTATACACTATACACGTTCACCAAATATAACTCAGTATTCACACTAATATTTCATAACAAATTTTAATAATATATTTAGGTACACTGCACAATTTCCTTTAAGACATACTTTTGTTACAAATTTTAATATATAAAACCCTTTATACAACATATTGAAACCAGATTGTAGTGTAGTGAAATTTTAAATGTCTCAGGAATATATTACATTTGTTACTTTAGTGAAAACTAATAGTTGGGAGAGAAGGCGAAGGAGAAGAAGAAGAGTGAAAACTAAAATAAAACAGTTCTAAAATAAATTTTAAACATAACAGTGTGATATTACCAAATATAACATAAAACAAATATTACCTACTGCGATAATATGTAATTCTGAATGCACTATGGATATGAAATTATTTCACTGACTACATTTCTATTGATATTATTTAGACAGTGTTATGAACTATTCGAGTAAAAGTATTTAAATACTTTTAAAGTATTCGAATAAGTACATATTTTGAATAATTTCTTAAAAAGTAATTGAAATTAAGGGTTTAAATACTTTTCAAAACTATTTGTATTCGGAATCAAAATTTTCAAATTTAAATATATAATAAAAAGTTAGATACCTAAATAACCATTTACCACAAAGTGTTCTTAAATATATTTGAATTATTGTTAGTAATGAGTAGTTGGGCTATTGGTATAATATTTAAAATATAACTAGTTAATATTTTTAAACTAATGAGAATTGTAAGTTATATATATAATGATGACTGATCATACTTATTATGTTTGTGAACAAATAAATATGTAATATTTAGTTAGTTTTGATAGTATCTTATATTTTTGAAAAGTAGAAATAGAGATGTATAAACATATATGATTTTATTTTTATGAATATACAAAACAGAGTATCTTGTGAAAGATACTAGCAATAAAGAAATATAACTATTTGAATTTAATGTTTAAAATGTCTTTTTCAAAAAGTTATCCAAAATACAAAATATATAAGTTAAATATAATATTGATTTTGATGCTATTTTTTTATATATACCTATTATTCACATGGTTTTTAAATAATTTAAATTTATAAATACAAGTATTTCATTGTGATCAAAATTAAGTAAATATGTTATTTAATACCATTTAAACATGATTTATGAAAAACTTGAAAACAATAAGTAGTTAGAGATAATGTTTATTTTTTTTTTTTGGGGTTGGGGTCTTTTGATAGTAAATAATATTGGGGTAGAGGGTAGAAATTAAGCAGTATAATATTTTTTGTATCTCGCCATTTAGTACCTACATACATTATAGTATGGAATACAGCATATTAATTCACGTTTTAATCAATTGTATAACTTATATGATAGTTATACAATTTATTAGTACTTATAATAATGTTTTGATAAAAAAAAACTATTTAAATTATTTCAGATGGTGTTTGTATTTGTATTTAAATACTTAAAATAGTTGTATCTGTATTTCATCTGAAATCATTTTTAAAAGTATAGATATTTTATAACACTCCATTAGACGAGTTCTTGTAAAATATAATGTAAAATATAGTTTGTAGTTATTGGAAAATACCCAAGTAAAGCTAAATATAAGCTGTAAACAAATAAATAAAATAATAATTAATTAACAAATGTAGATGCATGAACAAATAGTTGAAATCAATTCATGTTTTCCTGGATAATTTATGTACTTGAATGTAATATAAAATAGGCCCCACAAACACTAGCTATAACTAATATATCAAGAGGGTCGTCGGTCAATGTATCACTAAGCCTTATTCGAAGCAACATATTAAATAATACTGGTCAAGAAATACGAAGTAGATTTTTGAATACTCAACTTAGTATATTGAAATACCTATATGTAGTATTCTATATATTGCTTTAGTCCAATTTTATAATTCAGAATATACATATATTTTGGAAATCATTAGTTTCAGAATATATAATTATTACTAAAGTTTTCAAGATTAATCATTTGATATTTTTCAATAAAATTAGATATGCCATTTTCAAAAATGTAATGTTTATAATTATAATTATTATATAAAAAAAAAGGTATGTTTATTTTGTTCAAACAATTTAGATATTTATTATAATAGTATAGCAGGAAATTATTAAAAATTAATAAGTTTAAATACATTTTCAGCAAAAAAATCAAACATATTATTATAAAATACACCTACCTCTGTTAAATCCTTATTATTTAAATTATGTAACCCGATAATGAGTAAACGTCCTAAATCAATATTGTAATTACCAATAACGTTTTCAGTAACATTTTTTTTTCCTGCAATTTATTTATGTACCTTTAATATTACAATTTGAGATTTTAAGGAGGGCAAATAATCTATTGATATTATTATGATGTTTTTCTTTTTTTTCTTTGAAAATAAATTTTTAGGTTAAAGCAGTTAGAAATGAATTTTGAAGTAAAGATCTTTTCTATAGGAAATTAATTCTAAATGGTACTTTTAGATGTAATTTTTTGGATTTTCACAGTAGCATAAAAAAACTTTTTTTAGAAAGGAAAATTTTAATAAAATTGAAAATAATAAATAAAGTTTCGTGGTTACTATATATTACCAAAATAATATATTATATGGTGATGTTATAAAAATTTTAAATGTATATTTTTTCACAATAATATAGTTATAAGTATATTACAGCAAAAAAACTCAAAACCCATATTGAAAACTGTATTTTTCATCATTCCTTTCAAATTTAATACATCGATTCAACGTAGTGTTTCACCACCAATTTTCAATTAAATTAAAATTTTTAAAATAATTATAATTATTATTTACAATTACGATTATACTATTTAAAATATATATAATAGAATAATATTGAAAAAATAAAAGTTCAATACTTCATTAAAAAAAAAATTATAATAACTTTTACATTAAAATAAGCACTCATTGTTATTTTTTCAGAACATGAAATTTTTGTTGAATAAATTATTCTTTTAAAATATAAATATAAAATGATAATATATGTACATTTCATATATATTAAATATATATGAAATAGGTTTTTGAAAAATTATAATATGTTTTACATATTATATTGCTAAGCCATTGTTGAGCATAGATAACTTAAAATGTATTTAGATAAAAATAAAATATAAATTAAAAATTATTTATAAATAAAAGTAAAATATATTTAAACTTTATATCATATAAATATTTATAAAAAAGTAATTAAATATTTTTTAATATTGTTTTTCTTTAGATAAATAATTTTATATTAAAACATTCATTTTATGACAAATTTGTTTAGTTTTTAATTTATAAAATAATGATTAAAATTATTCCATAAATATTCTTAAATTTAAAATATAAAAATGAAGGGGTTCAAAAAAAAAAATAGCACTTGTTCAATATTATTGCTGAATATTTAGGTTTTTAAAACTAGTGAACAAATCTAAAATTCAAAACCATTACAATTGACACTCGTTCTAAACTATAATAACTTTATATGCGACTACAAAAAATGTAGTATATATATAGTATAATATGTGGTGATGATTTTTTTGTACTACTCAGACATTACAAAAGGTAAGAATATGAATAAAAAATGAACAAGTTAAATATCGGAAAATACGGATTTATTAAGTGTTGTCAGTGAATAATATATTAATAAATACATGTAATGTTTAGGCTATGGCATTTTGGAGTTTGAGTTGAATGAACTACATGAATTAACAGTTCTGAAAAAAAAAAAAAAACAATAATAAAATTAGTTAATAAACAAAATAAAAATCCAATATGATTATACTTTACACTATAGGTACTTGAATTTTTAAAACAAATTCATTAATACAATTGTAAAATATTCAAGTAAAAGTGTTCAAATAAGTAGTAGTAGCTAGTATATGTATTAAAACATAATACTTTTTATTTTTATTTTTAAATAAATCAGTATTAAAATAATAATTATATTTGTGATAAAATAATTAATTATATTATTTATGTATAAAAACAATATAAAACTGTCTTTATAAAATGTTACTAGAAATTGCCTATCTTGGACTCTACTTACTGCCTCCTCAGAATAAAAGTAAAAATGAAAAAAGCATTTAAAAGAAAGAGTAGAAATTATCTAATTATAATACTTTATAGTACAATGTTGTCAATAGTACTAAAAAATTTGTTTTTAAATTATTTTTGAAAGTGTTTTTATTTTTATTTAAAATATTTATAATAGTAATTTTTTACAGGCTGCAAGCCCCTTAAAAATTTAATAATTATAAATATTAGGTAATTTTTTTTTTTGATACTCACCATCAATTCGCTTGTGGCTGGGGTGGTCTTGGCAATGGTCTTGATGGCCTTGGCTGATTGGACTTGTCCTATGACAACAATGTTCATGGATACTTTTTCGGCGCCCATTTTTGGTTTTGGTTAGGTTTGTTTTTGGATTAAAGTGAAGACTGAAAGTAAAAAAAATAACCGTTAGTACTATTTTGAAGTTACCGTTCTTTAATATAAATACTCACTAAAGAATGTATTTGCAATAAAACGTGTTATGTCGGAATTAAGAACTTAAAGCCTTTTATACTCTTTTGAATATACTCGGATCGGTATTATAGTGGGTAGGCATGGCGTGATAATATGATGTTATATATACGGCGATTATTATAATTACGTAAGTCCGTTTAATTATAAGGTCAGTGATTAGAAAGACTATTATATTCGTACATTATACTCTGATTAATTATATGAAATACAAGTGTTAAAATATAATAATTTAAAATATATTTCTAAATTGTATGAATGAAACTTGAAATAAAAAAAAACGTGTGAGATTACGAGAGAATAAATATTAAATATATTTAACAATAACTTATTAATAACGAATCAAATTTGGTACCTATATACTACATACAAGGGTGCCGTTATTTTTTAAGTCTTAAAATTCGAATTGTGCCGCCTGGGAAATTTTTCCTATGGTTCTAAAAATAAGATCTGTAAATTTTGAGTTTTATATAACATGAACATGTATATAATGTTTTATATAACATTAACAGGGCGCGCTCAAAGCTCAAAGTTTAGAGAAAATGAAAAAAATTTTAGTTTTTATATATTATCGCGCAAGTTCTGTTTTCTTCTAAACAGTCGTTAGGAGCATTTTTGTAGAATTCGTTATTTACTAAAAAAAAGTTTTCTTATACATTTTTCGTACAGTCAATATTTATTTGTAAAAACTAAAAAAACTAGATGAAAATAACATTTTTTGAAAAAATCCCGTTTTAATGTTTTTAGCAATTATCTCTCTGAATATTAAATATACACAAAAATCAAGTATTACTAAAATTGATCCAAATTAGTTTTACTAAAATATATGTAACTATAAAATTTTGTGTTAAGCAAACTCATTTTGATTAAATTAAGAAAACATATAAAAATAACTAGTTTTTTTGAAAATCAAATTTAATAATATTAAAAAAATTATACTAATGATTTCAAAATAAACCAAGTTTTTACTTATATTATTTCAGAAAGTCAAGGACTATAGATCTAAGTATCCTGAAACAACAAAAATTGATTTGTTCATTCCTTTGAATATATAAATACAAGAAAACAAAAGTATTTTTATAAAATTTGTTTTTCACAAAAATTAGTTATTTTTATATGTTTTCTCAATTTAATCAAAATTAATTATTAAAATTACATGAATTTTGTGTATCATTAATATTTAGACAGATAATTGCAAAAAACATAAAAACTGAATTTTTTCACAAAATGTTATTTACATTTAGTTTTATTTTTTTTACCAATAAATATTGACTGTGCGAAAAATGTATAAGAAAACTTTTTTTTAGTAAATAACGAGTTCTATAAAAAAGTTCATAAAGACTTTTTAAGAAAAACCAAAACTTGTGTGTTAATTTTTAAGAAACTAAAAAATTTTTCATTTTCTCTAAACTTTGAGCTTTTAGCACGCCCTGTTAATCATGTTATATAAAGCTCAAATTTTACAGATCTTATTTTTAGAACCATAGGAAAAATTTCCCGGGTGGCACTCTTCGAATTTTTAAGAAAAAAAATCGTTCATCTATAAATAACGGGCACCCTATAATATATACTGATTAGTATCAACTATCAATAGACATTAGAAATAATCTATTTTAAATAAATATACATAGTGGCATATGTTTTGAGGGGTGTATCTTTCATGGAAATCTCCTGGCTATTAAATTTATCATTACTCTTAATCAAACTGCTGTTTGCTTTAATATTATTTTATATATCTTATAAGTATTTAACTATTTATTTTTTTTTATAAAGACATATCTCAGAAGATTCAGAAGTCGACTAATTGAGGTTGCGTCAAGCATAAAACTTGTCAAAAAGGTATGAGGAGTCTTAAAATGAATATAGGCGAGTTTTCCCATCTCGTATTTTCGAGTAAATTTTATAAGGCAGTGGTGAGACCTGCAATGATGTATGGAACGGAATGTTGGGCAGTAGATAGAAAGATAGAACAGAGAATGAGTGTAGCTGAGATGAAAATGTTAAGGTGGAAGAGTGGAGTTACTAGAGAGGATAAAATAAGGAATGAGTATATCAGAGGTAGTATAGGGGTAGCTTCGATAGTAGACAAAATGAGAGAGAATAGATTAAGATGGCTCGGGCATGTATTAAGGAGAGAAGAGACTGAGGC
>JAIPRL010005516.1:0-31700 GCA_025469235.1 Pemphigus obesinymphae | reverse complement strand
GTCAATAAGGAAGTTGTATTGGTAAGTCCCCCTACAGTTATTGAACAGCCTAAGACAAGAAATAAAATAGGTAGGAAAATTGTAAAGCCAAAAAGATACTTGAATAATTGATATTATGTAATGTTTTGGATGTAACTTTTTATAATTTATATTGTAAGTTTAATAATTTTATATTGTCTTTAATGTATGTTTTGTTTTGTTTTTTTTTTTAAAAAAAAAAAACATGTTGTAATAGGTAACACTGACAGTGTTATCATATATTTATTGTCATTTTTATACATAACCTGGAATGTATATAATAGTTCAAATACACTAAACTCATGTCGTGTATTTATATTAGTTAAGTCAAGTCTACATTTATTATTCATCCAAACCCATCTTAATATAATATTAATAAGTCATAAGAATAATATAACATTTATCAATCAATGAACATTCAAGATTACTGTAGTTGGTCCCACTGTGCGTTGTGCAAAAGCCATCTTAAAATAGATTACAAAATACTAAATATCCAATTTTTAAATCATAACGTTGAGTACATAAATTCTGGACTTTCCACTGGTTCCTCGAGTTATTATACTCTTCGTTAAAGACAGTCCAATATAGTACTTTTCAATAGCATCACGTATGGTAATTTATGCGTTTCAAAGACAATTGTAATTCAACCGTAACAATATTTCAGTACGAATATGTATTATTGTAATTATTTCAGCGGAAACATGGACACAAATTCATTAGCATTTAGGTACAATCACTCTAATATATTATACTATTTCTTCTCTGAATTTAATTTAAACATTTTACTATTTATTTTAAGCTCGATATATACCTAATTATGTAATTTCTAGTTCATTAATTAATGATTAATATTATTTTTTGAAAATATATATATTTACATTTCTCGGAATCCCTTTATTTACCAGAGATATGTTGATTTAGTTGTGGCTTAATAACGAAAAGTCAAAAATTTACCTCTTGAAAGTTTCAAATCTATAAAATTAACTACTTGAAACTCGGTTTGTACACATGCACCAATTGGGCTAATAAAATCGTATAGCCGAAAAATTGTTCACAGAAAATAGTAACAATAATAATAATAATAATTATTATTATTATTATATTGTAAAACCACTTACATCCTCGCTCTGCTCAGAACCTAAAATTAAATTATTTGAATTAAATTAATATGAATTTCTAATTTTCGAATATCTAGATTACACATCTGCAATTGAAATTTTTACAGCCAAAATAAAACCATCATTGTGTTCGATGTCTGATGTTGGTACATTTATTCAAAGTTATTTTTGACATTTCAAAATATATGTTTCGAAATATTATAATAATTATCAACTAATTATTAAATATTTAATAAATAATTTAATAATAATTATTATATTTCATCGCTAATCGTAAAATTATACCATATACAATTTTAGATTTACGTTATAAGTAGTTAGGTACAAAAGTTGTTTGATGGGATCAAATAACATACATTTTTGCTGAATACTAATTTTATTCCAGGTTTATTAAAGTTAAATACAAATTGCATACCAATTTTCTACAATTCAAATAACATTTTCTTCATATTTTTATATTTCCCTTCATGTTTTTAAACAGATTTAAAACTATTTATATAGTTCTACTACTACGGTTAGGTTAATATTTATAATTTGATAAAACGTTTGTCATGCCGTTATATTTTATGTTATAATTTTATAATTAAAAATATAATAGCACTGCTAAAAATGTATATTATACTTACATATTTTATAAATTATTTTTCTTAAATAAATATCTTTTTTTTTCTTCTCGTTTTACAGTTAAATCTATTAAAAATTATTATATAGATACATGTTATAAATTTTTATTAACGTTTTTCTTTCGATACAAAAAAATATAATAAAATATCCCTAAAGTTAAATAATATTATGAACATGTAATGCTATTAAATACAGTAGTATATTTTTCTTTTATAATATAAAACAATTAGTCAAATTACAGTGAAGTACTATATTATACGCCATAAGTGCAAAACTACAAAGGATTAATGAGCACAGCGTGAGGACTTTAAAAGAAATTACATTATTTTATTTTTCCATAATTTTTTTCTTTCCATAGTAAAAAAATTTAAAATAATTTTTCGTATAATACGTAAATCAATAGGTCTTGTTATAATTTTCAATCATAATATGTTAACATTTCATTGTTTTTATATTTTATTTTTAATATATTAATAACATTCATAACTCGATCAATAACTATGTTATAGGTATATTCCAAATATAGTAAATTTTCTTGCCTAAGTAATGAACTTTAAAATAATGTTTATTAAAAACCAATCACTTAAATATTTAAAGATATTATATATATATGAGTACTTGTGTACATTTAAATTATTATTATATTCACAAATAGTGAATAAAAAATAGAATAGAAAACTTTTATTTTTTGTATAAGTATTTCAACAACTACTGACTTGTCATTTTCAGCAGGTATAAAAAACTAAAGATAGTTCGATCGGAAACCAATAACAATGAAATTTAGACACATTTTGATGTGATATTTTTAAAAGTTTTAAATTTAAAACAACAAAATTATACCACTTAATTCATTTTAGTAGGACCTATAAAAATATGCACTACTCAATTTGTGATCCGACCGACTGTTATGTAGGTACAAATCAAATTCTAAATATACTGATTTTGTTCGCCTAAAGAATCACTTAGTTATAAAATATTAAAAATGTTTTGAAAATGTTTTCAAAAATATATTTAGATAACACAAAACATTATGATTGAATAAATTCTTATTGACTCAATAACCATTGTAGGATTTAAATTTTTAGAGTAATTTATGATTTTAAATGTAAATTTTTTTTTTTGTTTTTTGTATTTCGATTATCTCGATATTTTCATATTCTGTTCAATATTTTTTATGGACGAAACCTTTTTTCTGCGTACAGCTCGTTAAATAATTCATGTATTAGGTACCTTAATTTTATGTACAAGAATTAACCTTTATTTTTGGAGAATATTATTATATAAAAGTTAATTTAAAAAAAATACGATATAGAACCATTATATTTTAAGCCCACGTGTTATAAAAGACTTGACTTTTTCTCTTGTTAGTTATAGTTTATCCGATAGACATAAAACAGTGTTCAATGAACTAATCATTTAAATATGTACTATAACGGTAAATGAAAAATATAATTAACACAATTTCACACTTCGAAGAAATTCACAAATTTAAGTATTAGGTATATTTTCAAATTTTAAATACAATATTGGACTTATAAATGGGGATGCAACAATCGATTGGACGGTGGGCATTTGATAGAGAATAAATATAGAGGCTTACTAGTTGTAACGCTGATCCTTAATGAACCATTAAGGGTTTACATAGAATAAACAGTGGCATTATTATTAAAAGTCGGCATAACCTTAAAGTTTTTAAAGACTGCAGTGCCATTAAGAATATTGGACTTGGTTCGTACTTGGAATTTTCAATTACTTTTATATGCGAAAAGTCATTTTTGTATGTACGATTTTTCATCTTTTTGACTTTATGCATTTGGTTGTGAAAAATTTAATAATCCACCGACACTGGTGTGTATTGACAGTGCAGCAGTACACAAAAGGAAAATCCACGCATATACGCGTCGACGAAACAACGAAATGAAACAACGATTAATATAACATGTAAATATATATTTGAATTCGAGAGGAACAGAACCGAGGAGGATCGGCAAACAATAGAGTTCATTCGAATTCTAGCTCCCTTTCGTTTTTTATTATTTATTTTTTGTTTTTCGTTTGTTTTAAACACCTCTAATTACCATAATCACCCCGTCCCGAAAATTTATGAAAAAAGTACAATGTCCGGAATATATTATTATACGAGTGAAATTATACTCTGGAAATTGTATTTCACATAATATTTTTACTATATATGGTATATACGTGTAGCTTTTATTGTTGACGTGATGACAAGTGTATAGGCGAGGACGACCCGGGCTCGTCTCGGACTGATAGCTCCGCTCTCTCGTGTACGGATGATAACAATATAACCAACTGCACACAAACGTGCACAGTAGATATATATATATAATAATAATAATAATAATAATACAAATTCGGATACTAATGACAAACAATAAAAATGAAAATAGAAGACGAGTGTTGGTAGGAGGGGTTGATGGTGGCTGGGGAAACGGAGAAAAGGGAAAAAATGACCCGATCCGTCTTTTATGTGTGGCCTAATGTGTGTGTGTGTGTGTGGTGTGGAAACGCACAATAACGTATTGTTTACCATCGTCCTCTGACAGATACATTATTCAACGGTTCCCGGCTACTGCACTGTGGCCGCCGCCACTATCCCCGAAGCTTCCTTTTACAACTCTTTTATATCACTTTATGCGTGCACACAAAGACCACGTTATATACTATATATGTCCTTGGTCGCCTTTCTCCCCCTCCCGCCCCCAAAATATCCATTCTCTCGTTTTTGGTGCCTATATATATACATATACGTTCTAAACAGCTAGTTAAAATATACACTCCCACCCATCCAATGTCACACAATATATATATATATATATATATATATTATACCCCTTGATATCCGTGATATTCCACACTGTTTTAGTCCGGCAAAGTTTCTTTTGTATATCTGTGCTTATTTATTGTTTACTGCGTGCACGCCCGAGGTGTCTCTTCGAGCCACTATACTGCAGGCGTATACGGTCCGGTGCCGATTTCAGACTGCCTTTTTCCCGAAACCGCACCACGTGGGTTTTCGATTTCAATTTCGCCATATTTCACCGTTAATTGTATACAGTACACATCTATTACTACAGTGTGTACTAGGGATGGGACAAGTCGTTCACTTCAGTGAACTAGTTCAATCGTTCATCGTTCACTTAAGTGAACTAGTTCATTGAACTAGTTCAGTGAACGATTTGCGTCGTTTACACAGATAACCGTTCATTCATCAGTATTTTCGTTCGTCGTTCATTCGTAGGTTCATCGGTTTCTCCTTCGCCTATTATCTGTTCGTCTCTCTTATCGTTCATTCAGCTCATCAGTTCTTTCTTTTATCAGTTTATCACTGACGCAGTGATAATCTGATAAATATAAAATAATGATAATTTACGAATAACTGTCAACTGAATAGGTACCTACTACCATAGAATAGAACTACTACCTAGTACTTACATTGTTTGTTGAAGTATTACAACAAAGTATTATATATACATATAATAGTATGATTACAGTATAATATATCATGTAACATGTAACATTGTAATGTTTATGTATCAACGAACGATTCAAATGAACGATATGACGATACGAACGATTTGTTATCAATGAACGATACCGTTCATTTATTATGAACTAGTTCATATCGTTCACCAAAGAGCATAGTTCATTTGGACTCGTTCGTTCATGAACTACACATCTCTAGTGTGTACTGTCACCATTAGTACCATTCATTATTACCGAAACAACGAAGACGCCACTGTAATGCATGAACGTGTACCGGAACGTGATACCTAAAACCGCCAAAATATTATGCTAACACTGAGGGGTTGAAACCGCCACGTAAAATTTCAATTTTGTTTCTCGGTTTTTGGTGTTTATTTTGGATTTTGTTTGTACAATTTCCGAGTATTGATTTTCAGCAAATTACGGTTCGCATTTCGATCCACGGGTTTTGCTCGTTTCGTGGCAGAGATTTAGAAAGAGCACGCCAATTATTTTCGGTATAAATTTGAGTTTTTAATCATTTTTCAACAGTTTCAACCGGTATTTCGAAACATATCACGAGCCCGGATAAAATTGTTAAATTTTTTTAATACTTATTCACTTACATCTGCACTAAAAATGAATTCTCTAATGTGTTAGTAAAAATTAACGAGAAAATACAACAGGTTAAATAATTTACATTATTTGAAATCAATACATGTTCTGACGAAAAAAGTAAGCAGGAATTAGGAAAAAGTCACTTAACTTCAATAAAAATATATATGTATATAAATATAAATAAATACGTAAAATCGTATGTCTAGACTCTGCTGAGTAGTGAATTAATAAACTAACAGGACAACTACTAAGGAAAATCTTTGAAAAATATAATATGATTTCGAAATACGATGCTATAAGATAATATTAAGAACACGGTTGAAATGAAAGGATTCAATTTTCTGAAATTTTCTTGGAAATACGGAAAATATAAAACAAAATTAATTTAAAAGATATATTATACTCAGACATAGTGGATATTGCCATATTGATGACGTATACTAATAACTATTAAATAGATTATAGAAATAAAAAAATGTAGAAAAATACTTCAATTGCTGTATATACGACAATAGTATAAAACCAAGAATGTTATGAGCATCAAGCAGTGAAGAAGAAAGGAATAAGAGTAAACAATTTCTGCGAAAAAATTGACGAAAACTATAGAGAAAAAGATAGATTTACACTAAATATGTATTTGTATATGCAGGGTGAACACTGATGTTTAAATAAAATAAGACCCAAATTTACAAAAAATTTTAATTTTTATTGTAAACAAATACGTATTTCGGTAACTAAATTACAATTTTCAGTGCAAAACACAGACTTTTGGAGTAAACAGCTTTTATGATAGCAAATTGGTTCTAATTGATACTATGGCAAGGTAATTTTCTAGTAGGTTTTTTTAAAGTAAAAATTATATATTTTAACGGAAATATTTTGTAATATATGAATATATGAATTATATTCATGGAAAATTATTAAGTAATAAATAAATCTTCATGAACACTCGTGTTATTGATTTTATTTTATTTTTAATAATGTTATACTAATAGATCAGAATCGTCTTTCAAATTCAATAATAAATCTTTGCTTTTTAATTTTAAATAATAATACATTATCCTATTCAAGGACTGAAGGGACAATGTACCAACAAACACCATCTGTATCTGGATGACTTTAAAAATGTAAGTAAATTATATTGTTTAACTACAACCGAAGAAGATACCTCGAAAAAAAATGAATGATATTTTCATTCTCAATAATGCTTGTACATGACTAGGGGGACCCAATTAAAGAAAGAAACTGTGTAACAATGGCGACTGGGAATAGATGAGAACTGAACAGACTACAAGAATAGTGTTTCAAAACCACAAAATGGATTATTTTGAACCCGGCTTTGTACCCATATTAACCCAATCCAGTATAACGCCCATAAAATCCCTTATAAATTCAAAGGCACAAGATCTTTGTAAATCGAATACATTTTTTTACAAACAAATGGTAGAAAATTCAAGTTAATCCAAAACCTAGATCATTTTTTAAATTATAATATATCAATATGACAAATTAATAAACTTAAATATTAACCGCGGTTATGGTTAAAAATTTTCATTATATCTTTGAAAACACCACAAGTACATATATCCAAAACCCGAAACATTTTTTCTTTAAATTTTCTAAGAAACAATAGAATATAAAATTAATTTTCTAAAAATGAGTTATTAAACGTTTTCAAAAAAATAATTTCAAGTAAGTACTATTACTTGTATTTATTTATCTATAAGGTTATGAAAATTGAAATTTTTTCGATTAAAGTTAATTTATTTACATGCTTTAGTATGAAATAAATTACATGAAGGTTACTCGTTAATTACATAACAAAATCAAAATATGTATAGCGTTACACATAAAAAATTCGTTATATCAAATAATTTTTACGATAATTATTGTACGAGTATAATATATAAAGCCTCATATTCTGTAATACATATTTTATAACTTAAAATATACAGAAAACTATATAATATGCATGCGAAATGGTAATAATATGCACTAATAGGTATTACCATTAGTATGTAAAATGACAAAACCATTTTAAAATATACAAAATACACTTTGTACATTCAAATCTACAAGATAAACGTAACGAATTTCTGTTTTCAAAAAAATCGTTCATGATTGATAATAATACCATTGAAAAATACTCGTGTATATTTATAAATTATGTATACTATAAACTCTACTCTATAATTATTGTTGAGTACAGTATATAATTTTGATATCGTACAATATACTAGTCTCAGGCTCTCAGCATGTAGCCAATTAAAAAGTTAGTAACCATATAAACAATAATTTACGATATTTATTAGATTTAAACGAAAAATATTCACTTCCAATGAAAGTATCCACTTAAAAGTTCCATTTGAAAATATTGTACCCTATAAGTTATTACCGATATTATTATAATTATAAAACCACAAATCGCTAGTTTAAAATATAAGTATACTATAACGTGGTGTTTTGAAATTGTTTAGTGTTTCAAAAATTTAATCTGAAATTAATTTTCAAAAATGATATATAATCCTTTAAATTATCAATATTTTTCTTTATTAATTCAAAAATATATAATGAGTTATTAGCCTAAAAAGTGTGTACCATACAAATTTTGAGTTTAATATGAAACATTTTTAAATCGTTTTTTTTTTTTCAAAATGTGCTTTTTTACATAAAATGTCCAAAAATAGATTCTACTTTTAAATTATTTAATATGTAGAAATAATATGAGTAACTTAAAGAAAATTTAGTAACTGATCAATATTAATTTCTTATTTACATTAGATATACTATTTCGTTGGGATGAAAAAGGTCTATTCGTTAAAATAACTACCTACAGTTATGAAAAGTTTCAATCTAGTTTATGTGTTACTATAATCCTATCTAACCTTAATAATTATACTTTTGTTAGTATGAAAAATGCAATCCTTAGAATATTGTCGTAATAACTATTTTTAGATTCTATGTGAAACAAGGCATTTTGTGATACAACGATGTTTCATTTTTTTAGAAAAAATAAAAGAAGTTGAATAGATGTTTTAGAGAAAAAATGTTTCAAATTACAGTTTCATTCTAGTTTTTAGATATTTTAGATAATTTTTTTTCACCGGCCGTTTTTTTAAATGAAATTAAAAACAACGAAAGACATTGGAAAATTTATGTAAATTGAAAATATAATACCAACCGTCGTTCATAATCGTTTTTAAATTTCTATAATTTATTGTTACTTTAAATTTTTAAATAATACTATACTATCTTGTCCAAGTATCAAAATGTCGATGAACCGAATTTTATCAAATCTATCCTGACATATCATTTTTGTTCATATTGTGAATGATTTTAAATAATAATACTATAATTAATAAAAACATTGATAAAAAGCAGCTAATATTAATAAATTTCAATACAACCATTTTTGTTTATTTTAAAAATGTATTTTCCATAAGCTATTTTAAATTGTAAAAATTTTTCATATTTAAGGATCAATCATTACAGAATTCAAATACTTACAAAAAAAACTTTTTTCAAAAGTCAGAAAAATTTTCCTTCTTTTATTTAGTGTCAATATAAATGATTTATGATCATTATGAAAGCCATAAAATTTGAAGTACCAAGGTAAGTATAACGTATTTTTTTCAACAAATTGGCGATTAACACATTAATAAAAGTTGGAACTAACACGGCTGTAACTTAAAGTACTTTTAAAATATATTAAATTGTTTAAATAATTGTGTATTAAATTTTAAACTGTTTTTATTTTTCCTAAAATTTCATAAAAATTTTCTTTATTAAACCCCTTAAATAAACGGGTGTGTGGCGTTCTCTTAAGAACCAATGTATTAGAATCCCTTCATTCTAAATAGTGGAATAATAAAATATTCATGAGTATTGAAATTAAACGTCGTAATTAAGTATAATAGTGCATAATATTCAGTGGATTTTTACGGAGTAAAGTTCTATCAAAAATCTTGTGAAAAAATAAAAATCAGAACGTATATGCTATACTTGCATATTAATTATTATTATCTGTGAATATACAAAAATACACGTTTGAATATAAGTATTTACTTGGAAATTGAAGGCTAAGATAAATTTGATTTTTCAATATTAAAATAATTTACACACAGTGAATTTTTAGAAATAATTAATTGCTATATAACTTTTTATGGTAAATATTATGGACACAGACTCGTTTTTCTGACATTGAACAAATTATTAATCGGATACATTGAAATTGAACATTAACCATAGTAAATCTATATTTAAACTAAACACATTTAAACAACGGAGACGTGTGTTATTATGGGTACATCAAGTTTAAAGACTTAAATTGGGGTTCTAAATCAAATTTTTTAAACTAAATAAGATATTTGCAAATCTGTTAATAGAGAAAATATTATAGAAAATAATAAAAAAAATATATTTGATTGATTTTTAAAAACATTATTCAGAATAATTTGAAAATGTAAACACCCTTACATTTTGTAACTGTGATCAGTAAATTAGCTGAGATATTGATATTATCGGTAAGTAAAAATTACCTAATATATTATGTTGACATATTATTTTCAAGAATATATCGCCTGGTAGACAGATGACCACTAGATTTTCGTACGTAGAGAATGAAAAGTCGATCGTGGTATTAGGTAGTACGGGATAGCGTTTTGGGAAAATAAAACAAAGAGGAGAAAAATCTGCAAAAATAAGAGGACAAATTAAGCTAATGTACAAAGTAATATAATGTTCGGTTAGGTAGAAATAGGTTAGGCGGGACCTATAACCTCCCAATCCTTCTCGTTCTTGTATGTATTCTGTATGCGAGAAAGAGTCTGGATTTAATGATAATTACGTTTGTTTGGTAATAGTTTTTGTGGTTTACACTATGATAGTGCAGAGTATACCGAGTGGGGATGGAAAAATCGTATATATATATATATATATATATAATATAAGTTTGTTCGTAAAAGTAAGAGTAGAAAATCTTTTGACATATAGACGCGTCGACGACGGCCTGTATCGTGAGTTTAACAACTTTCAGATGACATTAAACGGGCAAAAATCGTCAATAGATATATAAAACTATTTTCCATTTATTAATTAATTTAATTAATTTAATATTAAAAGGCATCAGCGATAATAGTATCTATGATACAATTTAATATGACATTTTACCCAACATTCATATATACCTACCTACATTTCCACCCTGACATAATGATTTTAAACCAAGTCCAGCCAACTAATTTGCGGATTATTTTTTTTTTATTATTATTAGTCGGTTCGTCCGAATAACTTAACGGGTTATTTTAAAATCTAAGGTCGTAATCCACTTTAGTCGAAATATGAGTACATATACTGTATAAAAGTTTCACACTCAAAAAGTGTCATATTTAATCTAGTTTAGGAAAATACAATTATGATATCATGCTTGAAGATTGACGAATGAAGGATAATGGAGCAGAATAATTAATTAATTATTCAAAGAACACTTAACTATTATTAATAAACGATACAATGTAAAATCATCTGTCTATCTATATAGGTATACATATGGGGTCATTGTCAAACATAAATTCGCAATATCGGGCAAACGTTTTACGGTATAATTTCTTGATAACCACGTCAAATAATCTGGGTAGGATCCAAAACAACGACACAATATTCCAGGATTGACCGGACGGACTATTTAATTATAAAGATCACATAACCGAGAGATAATTTAACCCGCGTCGTTTGAGTATAATAAAGTATAATACTTTCAAAGCTTTATACCATGTATGCAATACATGTGATTATACAAAATTAAAGGTTGCATTGAAAAATAATCCTTTTATCTCTAATACTGTGTGCAAGCATTAGACGGGGATACTCCATAGAGTGTATTAAAATCTTAAATTTAATCCTTAAACTTGAGATCGATAGAATATAATATTAAAATTAAACATTTTAATGTCGAGAAATATGCACAAAAATATATACAATTACATATTGGAAATCATCGAGATTAATGAAAAGTAACTATTTCACCTAGTTTTAAGTTATAGGTTTAATGTTATAATATTTACGAAAAAGAATAATAATTCGTAAACAAATAAATCGACCATTATACGAGAGATTAATAATACATCTGACGTCAACTTCTAAACTCTAGAGGATGAAGTTTATTCTTATCCTTATTTATTGGTCTTCCCCAATAAACATTTGAACATTTGATGTAACGTTAATAATTGATTGTTTAAGAATATACGTTTAATAAACATAAAATAATAAGCGTTTACAGTTTAAAGTAAAATAACATTTCATTGAATATTTAAATATTAAATATTTAAAATTAATATTCGACATAACCTGATGACAAAGAAAGATGTGATGATAAGTAAAATGAGGATGGTGGAGGTAAGTGAAGAGGATGCGGGATAGTTAAGTGAGAGTATAGGACTAGGCTAGCCATCCCCAAATAGTTGGGAGAGAAGGCGAAGGAGAATGAGATGAAGAACAAGAAGAAGAGATTTTACTTGTTGTACACGTATGTCAATTCGTAAATTAATAGAAGTAAAATTATATCCGTAATCGTTTTGTGAACACACAAAAAATTAGTCCTTATATTATAATAGGCTATTTTCATATTGCAGTAACTTAAATAATCGTACTCACGTTATTTTAAAAAAATTTTGAAAATCTTAAACTATAACATATAATTAAAAATATACACATAATTTTGAAATTAAAATTTGATATTTTGACATAACTTTAAGTGACATTATATTAATATATACAATATGTTTTATCTGATTTAATTAATTACTTTGTATCAGTAAACAATCTGTATCACTATAATGGAAATTGTTAATTATAATATAATTAATAATAATTGAGACTCGAATTAATATTATGAAGTTGTCAAATTATCACAGTATCACTAAGAATATATCATGTTAGATACCTACAACATAATACTAGTATATATAGTAAAATAATGTTATAACAAATATTACACAAAATAATTATCACTTGATGAAAAGTATTATTGTGTTTGATAACTTTAAATATAATTTCATAATTTTAACATCAATAGAATTATATTCTCAAAATATTATGACTATCACTATTGTATTATTATAAATTATTGATTTTTTATTTCGAAATCTTGGTTAAATTTATTTTTAATTCAAAACAATCAGATAATTTCATTATACGTATTTTTATGATTCTAAGTTTAAGATCCTTCAAGTTAATAAATTTTTCTGTAGAAAAATTCAATTTATTTCCTCAATTATTAAGAAATAATTAATTAATAATATTTATTTAATTAAATTTATTGTAGATAATAACTTTGAACTCAAAGCAATTTTGTGAAGGCAAGTTTATCTAGATCTAAAAATTTCAAGATATTTTGAATATTGATTATTTTGTTAAATTAGACTTCATATTCTGACGATGTTTCACTAAAAAAAGGGTAATGACATGTCATTAAAAATGTTTATTTCGTAAAACGTGAGTATGTTACACACTCTGGAGGATAAAAGCTATTTAAAACTCAAATTGTACAAATATATTTCACAGATTAAGTTAGACACATCATAAATGTTTTATTATTATTATTAAAATATAAATTATAATTCGAAAAAGTTTGCAATAAAAAATGAAACCGCGAAAATTATCGGGCGTATACAGTGTTCGTCCGTAAAGGGAGAAAAATTCCAAGTATAATTATCCGTGTCCGTGTTGGTAATAAAATGATATATGACGTTTGTGAAAAAGATAGATGTTTGAGATAACGATGTTAATCGTGTGGATAAATGGGCATAAATGGATAAATGGAAACGGCGAGGGGAAAATCGTATTCAGTCGACAATAATAATATTGAAATAATAATCTTATCGTTATATTTTCGAAATAATATCTCGACTCTTATTTGTCGTTGACGAAGGACAGCGAGTGAAACGGAGACGATGGGTGGAAAAAAACTTAAAAGAAATGAAAAAAGTAACTGGAAAAGCATGAATAATCGTCACCGGGCTGCGACGGCAGGCCGTGTAGAAAGTTAAACACACAAAGTTTAAATAGATTAATGAGTGTTATATATACATACACCAAAATGCTCTGTCAGCTCACTCACTTTCTCATCCTCTCTCTCTCTCTCTCTCTCTCTCTTTCACTTGGTCACACTCCGGTCTTGATACCCCCAAAATTAGTTTTGCTGGGCTCGTCTCCTTCTGCAGTGTAAACGGGTAGGTGACGGGAAAACTGTTGGAGGACGTGCGAAGGGTACAATGGCCGTAAGGCCGTGGGAGTTAGCCATATTGTTTCGGATGATTTAACACCGGAGGTAAATAATAGTCGCCTCTTATTATGTGTTTAATAAAGTTTCTTTGTTTCCCGCTTTAGCGTTTTAAAGTACGTAATAATATATATATATATATATATATATTATACACCCCGCGCCACTGCCGCCACTGCCGCCACTGTCGTAGGCGACCACGCGGTGGCGCACGGATATTTTCAAGAAGATTTATTCCACACACCGCTATATCCGCCGTTCCATTATAATAGCGATCTGCTCTCGACAGCAGACTGATTGCTCGTTCGTTTTGTCCAAACATTCTACCCTCGACCGAATAAGTATAGTTCCGTCTCTCTCTCCGTTTTAATATTATTCTAATTTAACTACGTTCGCCATCCTCTAAAGTATGAGTATGAAAAAACAAAATTAAACCAATCTCGATGAAACGAAAAAATAAAAAATAAAAAAGAACAATAAATGATTATTGTGATTGACTTTAACGTCACAAAGGCCATATTTTATCGGCCTTTTTCAAGGGAGTAAGGGCGACAGATTCGCGCAATGGGTGCTTCATAAATAAAACATATTTCTCTTTCATTGTCGATAATGTTTACTTAAATAACTGCCCTTCTTCGAAATTTACTACGACTTCTGACCTTCTATTTTCATTCGATTATTTATCTACTATAAATATATATATTAATTATATAGGTACCTACTTTTGGTATAATAAATGAGGCAATCAAATTGTGTCTTATCGAATCCAATAAAATCGACAACATTTAGTCGTATTATTCATTACCAAAAATAATGAAAATTTAATCAGTGACGGCATAATAACTTAGCCACTGTAAATAGTAAATAAAAATATTGGACAATGTTTCATATTATTTACTTTAATTAGTTAAAATAAATTATAATTTATTCAACGCTTCAACTTTCGAATATAAGGAAATGAATATCATTAAATCTGGTAACATTAGAGGAAAATAATTCGTTTTGGTGGTAATATGTAACTAGAATTTCGTATAACTAAAAATTTTTCCATCGTGTGTCAAATACCAAGTCATGTTCTAACCCAGTAATGCCCGGCCTTTTTTCATTACTATATTCTACCTACTTATCGTATGATATACCATACTACAAATTATTCGTTAATCAAATTAAGGGTAATGATATTAGTAATTTTGAAAACCGTCAAGAATTTAAGAATGAAAATAAATTATTATGCCCAACAAATCACTTCGTTAAAATTTGGCAAAAGTTGCAAAACGATTTTTAATTTTTAATTTTTGATGTAAAATTCCACGAAAAATTATTTTGTCTTTTTGAAAACCCATTTAGTATCGATGAGAATAATGTTGATTTATGTATTCAACTTATGCTTATTGAATTGAAAACAAATTTATTTTACTTTAATGAATTTCAAAAATTGAAACAACATTATATATTAAAATTTCATTCATCTCTTTCACGGGAATAAATTTCAGCTTTACTAGATATTTGGATAAAAATGGCAACTGTTTTTTGCTCAATATATGTACCTATGTGAACAGATATTTTCTCACGTGAACCTAACAAAATCACATAGTAGATCGCGATTAACGGATGATCATCTTAACTCAATTTAATAAAAAATAATGGATACGACGAAATTCAAACCCGACTTAATATCATTGGCTAACCACATTGCCTAATCACAAATTTCACATTAAAAAAAAATGTATTGTTATTTATTATAGTTTTTTTTTTTTTTTTTTAATATATATAATTATCATCTTTTTATATCTATAAATTAAAATGTATTTTATATTTATAAAAAAAAAAAGGAATTTTTAATATATTTTTATATATTTTGTTTTAACCCAAAAATTGGCCATGGGCTACTTTATGGCTTTGTCGAGCCAAGAGTTGGGCATCGCTGTTTTAATCTATTCATTGTAGTTTTCCTGCAACTTGCAGGTTGTTCCCATTATTATACATCAGAGTAGAGGACCATATTCTGTGTCTCTCTACATTTATATAATAATAGTTCGTTATTATTAATTTTCCATTTATGCATTTTACTATTGCGCATTCTCACCCGAAGTCATGTCTATTCATTGTTTTCCCATCACGTCGCCTTTGTACCTCGGTTCGGTTTTAATTTGTGCTTTCCACATCCTAACCACATCCCTCATTGATTGCACCATTTGTTTTTTTTTTCTACATCGCCACCATATTTGTTACAGCACCGTGTTGATAACTAGACGTACATTTTTATTTTTATTTTTATTTTTTTTTTTTAACTCAGTTCAATACAACAACATGGATCGTCCTAAAAGTTCTTTGACCTACGATCCGATGTATGATCTAAATATTGTGTGTTCGCAACGACTGTGAGAAACATTATAATTATAGAAGATATGTTCCCGAGTTATCGTTGATATTTTCGTACTGCGACACGGCGTTTAGCACGTGAAAAATCTTCCGCCAGATCAAATAGTACCGGCGGATGACAGGAAAACCGCAAAACGTCGTTCTTCCATCAGTGAAACGGATCCATACTATTTAGTGGCCGTGACGGCAAATCGATGGTTTTAGACTTCGCGCTTGAATATTTCCATACGGTAGAAAATCCAATCCCCTCCCCGTACATACGTGTACATATTATATTGTCGTCGTTTCCTCTCCCTCTCTTTTCCTAACCAGCCATCGGAAGACGAACTTCCCCTACCCCCGTAAAACACCCGCCTCTATCGGCTACGTATACGGCATATATTTACATAGTGAAAAAACAATGGGGCCCTTCTCGTCAGCGACTACGACAAGGAAACGTTTCTGCACATGTACTGTTTTCCGAAGACTACAAAAGGAACCTACACGCCACATCGTCGCCAACCATAGAAAGAAAATTCACCGTCGGAATACATAAAATCATAACGAATATGGCCGTGGGTTTTACAGCGGAGAATCGACTTGTTTTGTCGCACAGAATTTTCGTTGAATTTTCGTCGAGCCACATCGTTAAAACGCCAAAAAATCAGTACCCAAACATTTTATATTTTCCATAAATTTAAGTATATTGTCCGATGTAATCAGTGTATAGAGTGGTTGCAACACCATTTTTTGTGCCCGTGTTTTCGTTACAATTATATTTTCACGTGACGGAAACGGCCGTTTTCATTACTACGAGCACAACTCTGCACGCGTGGAAATTGAATTGCTAAAAAGCTATCTCCGAACAGTAAAAACATCACTGTGTAGGTACATGAAATTTTGTTTTTAAATAAAAGTATTTATATTTAAATTTAAAAAGTATTTCCCTAAATATCTCATATTTCATTAAAATAATAATAATAATAATAATTGGAGAAGTTCACGCATTAATTACACCAAATTAACTAATCGTGTTAAATATGTATCGATAGCTTGACTTTTTTAAACTTTATTTTCATTTACTAACTATATGCATAGCCGATTCCCTTGAACAATCATTAATATTTATACTTCATAAACATGTACATGTTCATATTTTACTCTTGTAATATAGGTAGGTAATAATATATTTGATTTATATTTTAGATTCAATTAAATGCAATGTAAATCGAACAAATCTGATTTCTGTAGGTAATTATATTTTCTACGTCCTGCGCAAATTATTATAAACCTGAGCATAACATTTCATGGTTTCACGATAAACTGTGATAATTAAGTCATATTTACGATAATCAAATTATTAATATTAGTTACCATATAAATATGAATTACTAAATGTATCAACATAATATTATTATAAACAACTTTACTCAAACTACATAATATACAAGTTTTTATTTTTCGATTTATTTACCGGAAACTACCTTGCAAAAGCCATGGCGAGTACGGTTTGATAAATGACTTGAGATCCGACGATATGTTATGGCACATTGTATTTTTTTATTTATCAACGATAAAAATAACTTTCGTAAGCAATAAACTGGTCAGTAGAAAACCCCATTGGCCATTAGTCGAATATATATTTAATATTTTCGACAAAAATAACGTAATATAAATTACCCAAAAACCTTAAAATAATATAATGAAAACATTGGTACCTAAATTCATTTAAATTTATTATAAATGCAATAATTATGAAACATATTCTATATGTATTTTATATAATTTTTTTTACAAATTTAACTAATATGTATGTTATATTTTTGTATGTTTGTGAGTCTTACAACAAATAGTCTTGAGATTTATTCAAGAATGTAATTTTATGTAAAAATAAATCAATACAAGATCACGAACCGAGTTATCTACAATTAAGATTAATTTACCATAAAAATGGTGGGTAGGTACGATTAATAGGAAATGATAAGATAAAATAAAGTTAAGATACAACATTTATTGAAGATTAATTTAAGACCAAGGGTACCATTCTAACTAACGAGAGATAGTCAAAATAATCATAGGCAAAACTAATTTTTAATAAAAGCTTCATGTTATCAACAATGATCAGAATTTTCATTACGTAGAATAGATTTCTCCTCATTTATCAAAAGTTAAAACATTAATGGAGATACAACCTTCTGAGGAATACCTAGAATAGGATGAAGATAATTTAGGAAATTCCATTTAGCTTGGCCTATATTCTTTCTTGTCGGTAATATGGGGTCAAAACCAAGTAAAGAGTGGTTCACTGATAGAGAACTATCAATGCATTTCAATATGTCAAAATTGATGATGTCTACTTGACTATGTTGTTGAAAGAAATTGGAAATATATGATGAAAATACCCAACTACAAGTAATGGAAAAAAGTGAATACATTTATTGATTTGACAATAATGATGTTTAATTTTGTTTTCTGGGAAGGATATTCCCAGTAGGAGTCGAGTAGGACTTTTGAAGTACATAACTTTTTGATAAAAAATTCGTACTAATTTGTAATAAATAATGGTACTTTAATGGTAGTATCTTTTTCATTCATAAAGAAAAGCTAATGTTTAGAAACGAATTATTATTAAAACTTAATTGTTATAAAACAATATCATTATCCTATTCGATGAGCAAAATACTTCCAACTTTACTGACCGGCTATTTTTATATTTGAGTATTAATTATTATAGTATTTATTTAATATTTTAGATAAGACTTCACATATTTTCATTTTAAAAGTACCTATTAGAAATAATACTTTTTAAAAAATATTATTAGGTATTTTAAAACCGGTATCAATTATTATAATTTGCTGACCACGATAACCACCGTACCATATTTTGATACCTGCAGTCAGCATATAATTGTTTTAAAAAATATTACTTAATCTATCAATTTTAATTCACTCTAAAAATGAAGATTAACTTGGTTCAGAACCTGCATAATTGTGTCTTTATTATTTTTGGTACATCGATTATGTTTATCAACTTAAAAAACAACTATTTTTGAATTTACATACTAAAAAAAAATAAATAAATAACTAGTATTTCAATAATACTTTTCAAAAACTATAATTTTAAATAGTATTTTAAACATATACCCATATTATGAGTGAGAATATTTAAATTTACGAGTATCTACGCTATAATCATTAGTTCTGTTGTTATCGGTTAAGTGTTTAAAATAAAACACAAACAAAATTCTGATATAAAAAAAAAAAATCACAAACAATATACTTGCCCTATATCGATGAAGTGCCTACCTACCACTATGTAAATGGAAATAAGGCATACGCGATAGGATCGAAAACACGGATTTTTTTTCCTTTTAAGTAGTCCTATACACGTCAGAACAAACAGATAATGTGCTGAGTTAAAAACTTAAACATCCTTCCCTGGGGAATTGATGAGAATATTCGTCCCTAAAGGTATACGAGTACAGTACACGCACACAGTATGTCGCGTAAAACTGTCGACAACGGCACAATTTCCACACATCGGGTTTGAGATTTTATTTTGTATAATTATTATTCTGTATAACATTATATTATGTCCTTAAAATATTCCTACCCAAATACTAAACGTTATAAATCCGGACATTATTTTCGGAAAACTTTTACGTGGTTTTTTACTTTTTGTTTCGCATTATACTCATGTTATATTATAATGTCAAGCTCGCATCGCACACTATAGTATACGAGTGGGTATAAATTGTATTTCTATATGATATTATAATTTTTCTTTTTCATTATTATTTTTCGGTCGTTATTTGCGTCAAAATTTTAGACGCGACAGATGACATTTTCAGTCTCGGACCGAGCAAAGAGTTTTTATGAACCCTCTGGACAAGGGTCGTATACGGCAAGAAACTGTACCGGAGGTGTTTCTCCCTCCTCTCATAATGCACGTGTATAATTTTTTATTTTTTAAATTTCCTTAATACCCCCCCCCCCATTTTTCCCATGATATAATATTTTTAATCATATACACGTAAACCCTGTCTAGCTTATATAATAACAACGGCGAAAAAATACATCCGACAACGCCCGGTTTGAACCTAAGCGCTCGGACGAATAATTATTATTGCACTAAAGAAGAGGGCAACGTTTGACGGTCCGACGACCCTTTTCAATGGGAGTTTGTGAATCTGTCAGATACCTGCGCTAGCTGTTGTACGTGTACGTACACGGAGAGGGATAAAACGCTCTCGGTTTTCTCATTACCGATTAAGCCACATCGGTTCATAATAATAATTGTACCTATGAAAATATACAATTTCATAATGAAGTACATATGAGTCAAAATAATACTTAATTATTGCTAAAATCATGTAAGTCACATATAAATATTTTATCCGTTAACTGGAATAAGGTAACGAAAAAAAAAATATTTAGTTAAACATAAATATAAAGATCACAAGACTAAAATATCGTTAAATCACAAATATAATACAAATTATGAGTTACAATTTTCCACAATATTTTATGGAATTGAAATGTTATCACATTCAAATATACGTGATCTGTATCAGCTATATGACCTTGAGTTACCACAGTTCATATCACATATTATTATATGTATGATTACAGTTAACACACAATGTACAATATACAAATTTGTATGTGATGTATATATAGATAGCGATAATACAAATAAATTTTGTATTCACACTTAATCTAACTGATCAATTTCGAATAAATTTAATTTTAATTTTTAGTACCAAATCTATACAATCCTTTATAAATTATAATATTGTTTTTAGTGGTCACTGAAATAAAATATTTCACCACCATACGAATATATCTTTATATTTTCATTATACCAATAATAGTTCATATTTTGTTGATCGTGCGTGTTTGAATATCTGATTTATTATTCATTATTATAAAAAAAAGGTTGAATTTAAATTAAAAATTTAAATTTAAAAAAACTCGAATTCATATTATTTGTTTGCAAATCAGCAATCGGTTACCATGATTTGAAAATAATTTTAATATCAACAATCGGTTACTATATGATGACTTTAGGGAAAATAATATACCGATAGATAGATACAACAGCGATTTTTAATAGAAAAGTAGAAATATATAAATACAAAGTTACTTTTAATTTTTACTTAAAGCGTTTTAAGTATTTAGCACAACTTTAGTATAATATTAGAATAATGACAAAATATTTGATGAATAATATGTAAAATAGTAAATTTAATTAAAGAAAGAAATCTTATTTTCAATTTTATGAATATTTTATTTGAATAGCTATTGATTTTTCTTAAATATTTGTAACACTGAACTTCTAAGGTGTACAACTGCATATTTTCCTTATTCATATTTTCATTGTTTTTAAATTTTAAATAATAATTATATATGATTCTTTCCGAGGATCGAAGGGACGACAGGACAATATTCTCCACTTATATTCTACCTGACGTGCGAACTATTTTCACCATTGGATATACACGTATATTATCTTAGTTAGTCCATTTGTGCTTCATGGTATATTTTAACTTGGTTGCCTTGTAACTGCGTCGGGTAAATAGAATCCAGATCCAGTATCCCCTAAACGTGATTAAAAATTAGCACTATTAATATGAAATTGAAGAAATTAATAAAAATAGAAATAAAACCACCTATAAAATTTTCAAAATATATTAAACAAGTACAACGGGGAATTTTTCTTTTAAAACGAGAAAGAGGGGCTAATATTCTTTTTTCCAATAACTTTCCTGTTTTAATCTATGTGTATTCAGCTTTCCCCGATGCATAATATTTCATTTAAAAGATATATGCATTTCAATAGCATATTATTATATTATATAATATAGGTATATATATCACGAACACGTGTTTGTATCCCCGACCTACCAATAAATCAACCGAGAATCAGCCGTGGTCTAAATCACCTGCAATTACTACGATTGACTGTTGCACAGCGAATGAATAATATCTATAATCAATAAAACGGGAAATTCATAAACTCCATTAAACTTTGTGAACGTTTACGGCAAAAAAATAAAAAAAAAAACTAACAAATTAAATAAATAATTGAATTTGTATTGTCGATTGATGAAATACATTTATAATTTTTAAATGTACAATATAGAAAATAGTTTCGAAATAATTTTTCGATTTTATTTCATTAATCCATGCGCATTTAATAGTATTATAAAATATTCGTTTAATTAATAGGTATTGCGCCTTTCACGCAAAAAATACATTATCTGTACCGCAAAACACCTTAATATAATCACAAACTTTCAAAAAGTTGAGTACCTAATTAATAAATGTTTAAAAATATTTACAGTAATTACAGTTTATAAGCAATATAGAATATAACCATATATTTTCAATGTGACATGATAATTTAGTGGGTACTATAACCGAAACATAAAATTGTAATTATTTGAAGAATATCAAAGGTACCCAAAACCTAATTGATTTAATCTTCAGTTAATAATTATTGAAAACTTAGATCCACTGCAATCTGTTCTAACTGGAACCCAAGCCAAAACCATTATTTATTTTTTTTTATATATAAAGAACCAGAATCCGAACCGAATTTTTATGAAACCGAAACTGACTTAAAATGTATTCATCGACAATATGGTCTACGATATTATAAGTGATATGAATTTATTGAATACCTAAAGTCATTATAAGATACTGCAATGTATTTTTAATTAATTAATTATTACATTTACCGACTTAATGTCAAATCATGCAATCCTAGTTAAATAGTTTAATTTATTATATATTTTATAATTTGCATTTATTATTTATTATTTATAGTAATTACAATTAGTAAAATAAACTAACTATGAAAATATTCTAGGATTTACAATATACCTGCTGATCTGTTATATGCATATTTAACGTCATACAATTATACATTATAAATAACAATTTTAATCGAAACACAAATAATCATTTATGAAGTAAATTCAATGAAGAATTTTAATATTTGAGAACAAATAAATAAACTCGAAATTACATTCAAATGTATATCCGCGAATGAATTAATTTACTTATATAACGTATTACTTTAATTAAATTGAGAAATCAGAAACAAGTAAATTAATTAAATAGCAAACGTATATAAAATATCTCAAACTAAATCAATACGGATAACTTCAATAAATAATGTTTGTTAAAAAAAAAAATAAATAAATAATAAGTTCCAAATTAATTAACTTAATGTATCGGTTATGAATAAAATTGTAATATTAATCGATATTTTTTAAACAAAAAAAAAATATATATAAATAAATACTATATATTTTGATGGATGGTTTTATTAGTTAATATCTATTTATTATTACTATTCATTTAATAATATACCTACTCATAAAATTAAAAAATAAAAATTAGACTACAAATTCAAAAGTCTTTTACCCAGTGTTCGAAATAAACGACATTCATGTATTCACGTTCATATTTTGTGAATGCCACTCGTTTCTGCCAAATAGAACGTGAACGTGAACAAAATTTATATTTTTAAGGAATTTAAACGATTTTTCGGTCGTGTATGTCGGGTTGCCTTTTCAGGAGCAATAATATACTGTTGTATATATTATTGGTCCTAAAGAGGAACATTTTGTTATCGCTCTTTAAGCGTGTTACGTATTGTTTTGTTCCGTTACAAATTATAATAGAAAAATTAAAATTGTTGTTGGAAAATTTTAATTTGGATTACTAAACAATAATACAAAAACCCATAGAATTTTCTGAATGGTTCCAACTAAGGGCCACCATTTTATTTCCATAGTACAACAATCGAGATTTCGATGGTGAAGTGGCACTATACTATATAATGTACCTTGGGCCCACTATATAATGAAAACGATAGTTTCTATGAGTTGTTCATTTTTGGTAAATATATAAGAAAATTTATATTTTATTAAAATTATTTAATTTAAATTAATGAACGCGTTGATTTTTTTTTTTAAAGAACGTGAATGCAAACGTGTTCTTTTTAAATATATTTGGATGTGAACGTGTACGAGTTCGTTATTTAAGGATAGAACGTGAATGTGAATGAATTAAATTTTAAGTGAACGTATCGAATACTGCTTATAACTTTATGGAAAAATGCAATTATTACGTAAATACAGAATCTGAACTATAGAGCAGGCGATTATTACTCATCCCCACCTTGAAAAAATATATTTGAAAATTATATGTACAATTAATTATTATAACTCGAATTTTTCAGATTAATGAAAATACCAAATCATTTGATAAAAATTAATAAAAGTTACGATAATTACGGTGTTTCATAGGAAATAATTAAATGTTATAGATAAAGTAATATACAATAATGTTTACCTATTAACAACTATTATGTTACCTACTATTAAATATTATGTTCCTTTTTCAAAAACTATTGTATAACAAAGCTGTTAATTAAATAAAAGGTTTTTTAAATTGAATTTTTTAGTTTTAAGTTAGTCAATAAATTGATGTTTCTAATGTGGTAACTAATTTGTATGGTTAGGTCTAAAGCATACAAAAGCAATACAAAACAAGACTGTTTATATGATACAAAATCATTTTAATATATACTTATTTTTATTTGTTAGGTACTGTATATTAATTAAATTATTATTAGCATATTGTGTATATTAAATGTTATTAAGAAAAAATCATGCAGAAAACAATTATTATGTTAACAAGTCTGTATTACCTTTTGAAAAAATTTTAATTAAAATAATAAACAATATTTAAGTTTTTTTAATTCTTTGAGTCCCAATGTTCATTCCAATGACAAACCATCCTTTTTGGCTAAAATGATCCATTGACCTTAAAACAATAAAAAATAGTTTTCAGACATAAAAATAAATAATTAATGTGAAGAAAAATTTTTTTAAACTTTTTTTTCTAAATTTGGGACTGAAAAGATTAACACTAATAAAAAAAATAGTATGGAGATCAGTATGGAGTGTATCGAAGTAGAATTAAGGACAATACTGAAAGCTGGTAGAACAATAATTGATACATTAGAAACTTAGTGTAGGCAATCGATCCTGGACAGAACGAGTGTCAAATGAAGAAGTATAAATGAAAATGAGACATATGGACAAAAATCGGATAAAGAAGAAAGAAATGGATAGGAAATCTTTTAAGGAATAACACATGGGTAACATATATAATTAAAGGAAAAATCAAAGGTGAATCAGGAAGAGGAAGACCAAGATATAGATATAGGAAAAATAACGTATAAAGAATTAAAAGAAGTTTCTATGGATAGAGAAAAGTGATAGAAGATTATATAATTAAACCAATCTTTGGACTGCAAAAAAGGACTAAAATATTATAAAGTACTTATTTCAAACATTAAAATACGAATTTTAAACAAGGTAATATTTTCGCACTTGGTAAAATTTTGATGTACTGGGCGCTGGATGAGGAATCAACTGTGATATCTGTTTTGATGTGGATGATTACAGTTTTTGATTTTTTGAATTACCTAATTATACAATATTATCGGGTTTAAAGATCATTTTCAAAAATACCTAAAATTTTTTTTTTCTAGTTTTTGTTTTTGATTATAATACCTGCTTTTAACATTTAAAAATAATATTGCCATGTACAAATTGTGATCGGATGGTCAAAAAGCGTGTTTTGGCACATGATGTCTCCGGTTTGACTCCCACGTTGCAAATGAAGTAGCCAACGAAATTTTTCTTGCCAGAAGTGTCTGGTCCATGGTGAAAGCTGGCATTAATTAAAAAGATATAAAACTTTTAATTTTTTATTTTATCGTTGTGTACAGACTGACCAACTGTCAGATTTTACAACTTAGTCATAATATAATTATACCCAATGTCAATGTCTAATTTAATACCTAATACAGCACATAAAATGCTTTAAAATGAATAATAAAATATTTAATAACACAGGAATTTTTTTCATAAGGCGTTTTCAAATGATTAATAATAAAATATTGTGTTTTGTTTTGATCATTATATTATATATATATATTTGATATTATTATACCAATATTATTTATTAGTATACATAAATGTTATATAATTGGTTTAAATTTTAAACTATAATTTCTTTCTGAATTGTGTAAAAATAAACATTCAATTTTGATGAAATCGTGTTTTCACATAATTTTTTAGTAATTTTGATAGTTTATGATAATTGGAAAATTAAAAAATCCAAAAACGACATTTTAAAATTACCATTCTTATCAAAGTTTCTACCAAAAAATGAATACACATGTAACGGTTGGAGAAAGTCTTTCATGATTCAAAAAATTCATAATTTACAACAGAAAATGTATTGAAATCCAGAGAATAATGGATTATATAATAGCCTATAGGTATAATACACAATATAATGGTACAATGATAGCACGAGTACAATATACATTTTTTATTTATTTATTAAAACCGGTTTTTTTGTCGGCAATTTGAAAGTCGACTAAATGAAAAACAACCACTCTTACTTTACTCCTTCTGTCCGAAAAGTGTATACATGCATAACAAAAAATACATCATTGTAAAACCAAAATATTCCTCGCCGCGCTTAGAATCTAAAATAAATACAACATATTATAATATATATATATATTGTAATCGTTCGGTCCAATATTATGTAATAATATATACTACTTGGTATTAGAAGAAAAAAAAATTTTAAAAAAAATTAGTTAAGTTTGGTAATTTATCTGATTTATTTTCAATATTTTCCAAAATTCGTTTATGTATAATAAGTATAAGTATTAAGTTTATAATTCGGATAAATACATTCATTATTCAACAATTTTACACGTGACATCATAAAATTTAATTTAGTTACATATAAAAGGTTTATTACTTTAATGTTTACGCTATCAACATATTTAACGGTTAATGTCAATTTTAATTAAATATTTATTGTAATTTCGAACTAATTTTACTTCAAATGGAAATTCGACTCGCTCTTACATACATATATATAGGTGAACAAAATACCTTGGCTCTCAATACAAACACATACACTAATTGGTTAAACAAAATAACGTCAATATAAATTGACACCAGCTACATTTTCCAATTGAATAGGTAATACGACACGGTACACACATAGTCAAACATCGAAACATAATGTCGTGTTAACTGAATTAGATATTGAATTAATTGTAACTCTAAAAATAACGTTTTTGAGAATTATTTAGATAAATAAAATAAGAGGAAAAAGTGTGGTACGATTTTCGTGGTCAAATACCAAAAACGGTTTTAATAATTCATTATGCTTAAACAATCGCTTGAATACGTATTGTATTTGTATATTATTATAAAATTAATTATTATTCTATTGGTTGTAGCGCCGTATAACTTACATTAAATATAGCAGTGGAATAATACTACAGCTGTAACTGGGTTTTCGGTATTTGCACATGAAAATAAATGAAAACGATACTCGATTGTTTATCCTTCAAATAAGTAATTATTAAACACAGTATAGTATTTTAATGCCGCTTGGTTATATTTATATTTGAAAAAAAAATTGAAAATTCGAAATAATTTTTAAAAATGCTCCAAATTAGTAATTACTTACGTTTTTAATGTAAAATGTAAAATGTATTTTTTTTTTTTTTTTCACGGATTTATAATATCGATCACGCTGTTAATTCGGGTGTTCTATAATGCACTAATGCAAATTACAACACAATATAAACGTAGAGTGTAAATACTGGATATTCAAATATAATATCGTGTTCAATATCTGCAGGTACAAAACATACCTATTATAAAAAAAAAAAAAAACATAATATTATACTTTAATGATACAAAATTCGTTTGATGAAATTCGAAAATATTGTAAAATATATTGAAATAATATTCAAAACATATACGCGTACTACTATGCGTATATAAAATGGTTATCCTTTGATATGTAAAATGGGAATTAAAATATTTAATATTATTACTAAAATAATCGAATACCAAATGTCGAACTGAATTATGAGAGGCTGAATTTATGGAACCGCGGTCACTATACTAAAATTGAGGTACAGAAGTCAGAATCGGAACCTTAAATTTAAATTTTTTAAAGAACCTATAAATGAATTGTTTAATGCTATAATTTAAATGAGTACACAACATATTTTTTTTTTCCATTTATATTTTAAAAATAATTTATTGTAGCCATAACCATAATAAAATGATTTTGTAGAATTTCAAAGATTTCGTATTTTAGTTTATTCGGTTTTTCAGAACCTATCAATTTATAATAAATAATAATAACTATTATACAATGAGATATTGATAGATTTAAAATTTTCGTATGACATTGTGCCCTCCGTCTCGCAATTTAATCTTTTACGTGTTGAAGTTGCTCGTTTCACACGTTATTTAGAACAATTTAATAATATTTTCGCAGTTATTCATCTTTGACCTTATGAGTCTTTATATGCTTGAAACAATAGTGAAATTAGAATTTCGATACGGAGCTTTGTTATTTTTAAATATTTAAAAATTATTTTGACCACTGAGATAAATTGTCATAAGCGTAAGCTATACTGCATTAACCGAGTAACCCGCACCATTCTATGTAGGTCTCTATCAAAAAGTTTGACTGGTTTTCCGGTAACCACAATTCCGAACGCCACGTCACGAAAAGTCGAAAATTCTCATAGAGTTGTTTTAATATTTAAAATAGGCCAAGCTCTATATTAAAACTCTAATTTCGCCATTGTCTTTAGCACGTAAATACACATAATAATAATAAAGAAAAAAAAATCGAAAATTATATTTTAAGGTATTTTAATTTACAGACGAAAGGCACAATACGTCACATGGATATATTAATAATATCTCATATCTCATTGAATAATGAAAATGTAAACGTAAAGCCTCTACACCTTTGTTCTTAGAATTGTACGTACTCGTACTATAAATTAAAATTAAATAATTTTTTTTTTTGTTCTCCTTTATGTGCTCTTTTAACCTTTAGTAAATATAAAGTGGAAATTCATATTCTATTTAAAAACTAGAACCCAAATTAAAAACCTTCTTTCATATTATTTTCATAAAACCAGAGTCGAAACCGAATAAAACGTTCTAACCACCTGATCTATAGAGGTACACCTACACAGTATAATGTATTTGTATATGACTACACCTATATTAACTGTATCTATATCATAGCCCGAAATTGCGCACAGCCTGAATGTATGATACTATAATAATACATAACGGAATATATATTGTTTTATATAGTACATTTAAGGAATAACTACTGATTTATAAATGTTTGTGTATATTTGAATATATAGAGCATACCGTCAAAATAATATTACTAAATGTTTATATGTACAGGGTATTTCTAAAGTTTAAAGATAGAAATATATTTTCTCCTCTATAATATCAATGATGTAAAATAATACCGTCATGTCATAATTAATAATATTATATATATATATAGTAAAACTGATAATTATTACGTACTGGGTAAATATTCATTACACTTTTTCTAGACATATAGTTTCAATAAATTAAACACGAAAAAGTAAATATGAATTTTAGGCCAGTCTAAACGCATTGTTAAAAGTTCTAAGTTCAAGTGTTAAATATTTATAATTTTTAGAAGTAATAAAATAAAATAATTTACATGCGAAGAATTGTTTAATACCTTTAATTGAACAAATTACGTTGATACAACACTGTAAAACTAGTAACAACAATATAATAATTATGTAAACCATAATTAAAATAATTCAGTATTCGATTAGAATATATATAAACCTGGAATTTTTCAAAACGATATCACTCAGTCTATTCTGTCTTCTTATGCACTATATACACTAATAAAATCAGCTATATAAATTGTATACTTTTATTTGATTATCATCAAAACCCTACAAACTCCCATACATATATATTATATATTTCTTTGTAGAAAATACCACTTAAAATAGTCAAAACTGAGGAAAATTTCAAATTTAATAATTTCGCATGTAAGTATATTGCATTATATTCTTGTTGTGTTCTCCCATCTGTCCGTCCGTCTATTCGTTCTTCTGTTCGTCAGTTTGTTCATCTGTCTGTTGGTCCGCAGATACTAGTATATAGTTACCTATATGGAGATAAATATTAATTGTTTTATTATATGTTTATTACATAGTTACAAGGACCATTGTTGATTTTATTTCTAAGGAAATATCAAAAATATATTATTAATTTTGTTTTTCAATATTTTTAGATCGTTGTTTAAGATACATTAGCCGATCTCAAATAGTTATGAAGGAAGACGAAGCAGAAAAATAAAATTGTTTTAGATACGTTTAGGAACCGGAAATTTAGCACATTAATACAGAGTACATTATATTACATTCCACACGGCAATTTTAAAATATTAAAATTGTCACAATATTTGGAGTAATTAAAATTTTTTAAGAAAAATATATTGAAATACATAAGATAATAATTGATAATCGATAAGAGAACCAATATTTTATTTTTAATATTTGTAGAATAAAATTTAAATATTGTGAACAATTGCCTTAAAATACATACAAAGTAAAAATTGTCGAAATATACAAAATAAAAATTACATTTAAATAATAATAAGTATTAGGTAGATATCCAAAACATATTTTCCATTTACCTACATGGCTACATTTCAAAACACCAGAAAAACGCGATATTACACGTCACACGCACGTCATATATAGAGCTACAGAATAGTCTTGAGATACCTTGTGGCTTCTTATCATTCAACTTTTAAACGAGGTTTCTCATCATTGATTCCTCAATTCAATGTTCAGCATCTACATGTGTAGACAATACTCAACGCACTCAACCTAATTACTCATTTTTACATAAAACCTATTATATAGGTACAGACTAAATGACTAATGAGTATGATGACGGTTGGGTGAATTTAGTATTGATCGCATGCGTGGATGATTAACGACTGTAATCAAAGATACATTCATAAGAAAATCCACCAAAATTAAAATTAAATTTTTAAATTTTCGTAAAATTAAATATATTAAAGTATTATAATATGTATGCCTATATACTATAAGGTTGTGCAGTGGCGCCGAGTCCTATGTTTAGGTCAGGCCACGGCCTGACCACATTTTTAAAGGGGCCGACGATCAGAGGCTGGACGTCTTTGCAATATTTTAATCAACATAATAAACTATACTTGGTTACTTG
>JAIPRL010005515.1:0-31721 GCA_025469235.1 Pemphigus obesinymphae | reverse complement strand
AATAATTTACAATTAAATATTGTCGCCGAGTTCGAACGGTTCAGGGTGGTGGATATACGTATTAAACACCGTACCGAGCCGGTCGACGACAACGATGGTGTGGGGTGCCGGTAGGTATACATAGGCGGGCGACGTTTCTGACGAGGCCTAAGTGCGTTACGTTACATATTACTTAAAAAATAATAAAAAAACAGAATAAACAGAAATATTCATAAATAATAATTAATTCATGTAATTTTTTATTAGAAACTAAACATCAACATATAACATAATTAAAACAAGATTTATAATTACTTACCTAATTATAATCATTATTTCAAATTTTAATATTACATACATACTTGGAAGTTAGTGTGAAAATTAGTAATAGTAAAAAATAGTTCTATGAAAACTAATATTTAAAATAATAACATTTAAAAATAGTGTAAATTAATTAGTTTATACACTTTTTTTGTGCATAATAAAAACTATACAAGGAAAGTGCCCTCACATTTTTTCCAGACTTGGGACTGGCAACATTTATCTATATAGGTAGTATATACCTATATATATTGTTGGTAGTTTACACTTTGCTTGGTGTACCTATTTTTGTTTTATAAGTTTGTCTTTTATAATTAATTATAAATAAAATAAATTTGTAGCTTGTAAGCTTGTGAGCTTTATTAAATTTCTTGAATTCTGGATCTTCTAGTCGTTTTCGCATGGCATTCAGACTACTAGCTTTATTTAATTTCCTGAATTTGAGTAGTCAGTAATAATATTAAACAAAATAATAAAACTATAATATTTCAAATGATAATATATCTACTTATGTCAAGTTAAATAATAATCTAGTATCTAGTATCAAATATCTAGTATATTGTATCTACTATCTATATTGAATTTGAGTAATTGAATTTTTTATCATAATTTGTGGTGTCTATTAAACTTCGGATCACAATCGAGTGTAACTTGTACACTTATAATTTTTATACAAATCATACAAATTCTATGGTTCTAAGTATTTAAAAAGTTAGTGAATTATAAATAAAACTTACTTAATAATTTCATTGTGATATATGGTTTGCACAGATGCTGTTGTATTTGTTAGATCTAGACATCTTTCACTGATTGTATTCATCAGGTTGATGATTGTGTTGATTATAAATTGTCAGTCGGTTGTATTAGTTCAATGATTGAAGATGCAAGAAGAAGAAGAAGATTAATTTACTGCTCAGTAGACCTAATTATGGATCCTATAAAATATAATAAATAAAATTACTATATATACGCATATATTATATTTAACGAAAATAACATACCAATGGCTGAGGTCCAGTCCAACCTGTTCTTGGATCTACAAATCCATAGCATGGTCCGCTCTTCTCAGAAACATTAAAATATATCTTTCTTCATTCAGAGTAAGTATGAATTCTTTTATCCTATGTGTATTTTCACACGGTTTACTCGTGATATATGGCTTCTGATTTGAAATTACATTTTAAATATTTATTACAAAATATTATATAGGTATTATTTTCATTAATTACAAGTGAGATTTATCTGAGCTTGGTCCATTTCCACAAAATATTGGTTCTAAAATAATAATAATAATTAAAGAATGTTTAAATCAAGAAAAATAACTGGCATAATTATAACACTAATTCATTTATCTTTACATCATAATACTACATATATACGTAATATAAGGCGTATTTAAATAATATATATAGCTACACTTCTTTGTTGAGAAACCATATGTTATACCAAATAGTAAAACAATTATGAAATTTTCCCTTTGCTGTTTTCTGGCAATATTTTAAATTTAGATATTACGTATTATATTTTAAATAAATAAAATGATATACCAAATAAATCTATATAAATATGGGTGAATTGAATGTTAATGTTCACATGAAAGGTCAAGTGGTCCTAAATACATCCTTCAGATCATTAAAAAAATTCAATTATAATGGAAATATGAATATTTTATTTAAAATATTTGCCTTTAGATATTAGATTATTATTTAATTTTTAATTATTTATAAAAATATAAAAAATGTTTTAACCTGGTTATTTTTTAAAATACCTTTTTTAAACTTGGACTACAATTTAAATGATGTAAAAAGATTTAAATGAATCAGTTATTATCTACGTTATCGTTGAATTTTTTTATGGGAAGATATAAAAATAAATATTCAATTAATCCAAATGTGCTGATTAAGACAGGGGAATGGAACATGGAAGGGAATATAAACAAAATGTCGGAGAAGGTAGAAGTGGGTGTTAAGAGAGTTGCTAATAAAGATGTCAGCTAGAGTAAAGGTAGTATACTAGAGGATAAATAATGGATTTAATAAAGGAAGAGAAAGTGTAGAGCTCTGTGGAAAAAATAAGAAAGCGGTGAGACCAGATGAAGTACCAATAGAAGTATGGAAAGTATTAGAAAGTTTAGGTATAAAATGGCTGAAAAAGTTTTTTAATAAGGTACTAGTAAAGGAAAAATTCCAGAAGCGTGAAGGACGAGTTGTGTGGTATCAATATTTAAGGGTAAAAAAAATTTACAAAATTGTTGAAATTATAGAGGGATAAAACTTATGAGCCACAGTATGAAGATTTGGGAAAAGATAATAGATAAAAGAGTAAGAAGTGAGACAATCGTTACTACAAATCGGTTTGGATTCATGCCGGGAAGGTCAATGAAGCCTATATTTTGTGTAAAATAGATTGTAGAAAAGTACAAAGAAAAGAAAATTGTATATGGTAATTATTGATCTAGAGAAGGCTTATAACAGGGTTCCCAGGGAAATCTTAAAAAGGGCATTAATGAAGAATGGATTACCAAAGGTGTACGGGAACATAATTGAAGATATGTATGAAGGGGCGAGTACAAGAATGAGAATCTGAAAGAGGTCTGTGTGGAGAAATTGAGGATATTAGGGGCAGAGTGGGGGTACATCAGGATTCAGCTTTGAGTCCTTACTTATTTTCCCTGGTAATGGATGAGATAACAAAGGATAACACAGGGGGAGGTACCATGGTGCATGTTGTTTGTAGATGATAAAGTGCTGATAGGAGAGAGTCTTAAGGAAGTGAATGGTACACTTGAAGAATGGAGGGAGCTCTGGAAAGTAAAGCACTAAGGATTAGTATGAGTAAAAATGATTATATAGAGTATTATTTGATGAAAGAAATTGGGGAAATAGGGAAGGGCAGGGGATAAAGTAGAGTGGGAACATAGTGGCAGAGGTTTGGAGGTTTAAGTATTTAGAGTTCATTGTACATAAATATGGGGGCTTCGAAGAGGATATGAAACATAGGGTTAAGTTTGGATGGATGAAGTGGAATGAAGTATCAGGTATTTTTTGTGACAAAAGAATCCCTATTCGGTTGAAATTTAATTTTATAAGGCAGTGGTGAGACCTACAATCATTTATGGAAGATAATCTTGGGAAATAGATATTAAGATAGAACAGAGAATGAGTATAGCAGAGATGAGAATTTTAAGGTGGATGAGTTGAGTGTAACTAGAGAAGACAATATAAGGAATGCATATATACGAGGTATATAGGCTTTGATAGTTGAAAAAATTAGTGGGATAGATTGAGGTGACTCGAGCATGTATCAGAAAGGGAAGAGACAGAAGCAGTAATATTAGTAAAGAAAATGTATGCTGATGGAATTAGGGGGAGAGAAAGATCGAAAAAGAGGTGTGGAGTTGTGATGGCGTTTGTAGTAATATATGTTCAATGTTTACACGTAAAAACAAAGTAGGTACATATATTTATTTTATTTATTTATTTAGTAAATAGAAGTCGAATATAACAAATAAAACACTTTTTTATTAAAAAAATTAAACATGTATAATGTTTATAACATTTACAATCCACTACTATCTATCCTATCTAAGACTATAGTTCAATAATTATAAACCATAGTCCATCTAGTTTTTTGTCTTTATCAATGATTTATGCGATAAATTTTATCACATCAAGTTATAAAATTATATCAATTTGGGTTCAAAAATGATTTATTTATCACATTCAATATATTAAAAAATTATATCACATGAGATAGCGCTGCGACTAGCACGGACTGTTGCTCCAACCTAACTACTTTAACAGTAAGGTATTGAATATTTAGTTGAACTAAGTTAAGTCAAGTCAAATCGGTGAATGGTCCAAGGCGTCATAAAAAATGCATGCAAAAGATTTAAAAGAAAGTTTACTTATTATTTAAAAATAAAAAATGGATAACCCCAACTATTTCATTTTTCATTTTTTCATTAATAAATATTAGTAGTTATAAAATCTAGTTTTCTTTACGCATAAGAAAACAATTGGAAAATTGAAAATTATCTATATAAAGTACAAACTAAAATTAATTTGCTATAAATAAACCTCTTTACTTCAAAACTTCCACTCGATTTCTCTCCAAAAAATGTACAGAAATTAAAAAAAATTTACATTATTATAAAACCAATTAATTCCGGACCTCGTTCAGAATCTAAAATACAAAATAATATGTATATTTATATCTTCTATTACCCAAAATAAACACGTTCAAAATGGTCAACAAAATGAGAACATATAGAGTGATATTTAGTATGAACACAGTGTATCCGAATTATAATATAATTAAAAAGTCATTACCATAGAAAGTAAACATTATAATCAAAATTTAAATAACACATTTTGTTTGTACATAAATTGTACCACAATTTTCAAATTTACAAGACGAAAAAATTTTCAAATTATTAATAAATACATTTATTGATGGAAAACTCAATAAAACATAACAAAAGTAATACGTTCTTGACTCAAAATTTAAATACAAATGGAAAAATATATAATCAAATTTCGAATAATTCTCAAGTAAAACAATATTCAATTATAACTGATTTCAAAAATATTGATAAACAAGATTATTCTAAACAAGCTGTCGAAAGAAAAGAACAAATTCAGAATACTATAAATAGCAGATATCAATTAAATGTTCAAAATTATATTACAGAACTGCATAATAAATTGATAAAAGAATGTAAACATAATTTATTAGACTGTAGTACGTTAAACGCAAAATTAGATATTGACTCCTTAAATAATATTACGAACCGTACGTTGAATGCTATAAAGGTACTGTATACTATATTAGAATATAATTAATTGATAAAAATTGATTATACTTATATTTATTTTATTCTTGTACTCTACTTATATAAAAAAAATGGTCACGTTCTCAATGTTTTCATATTTTTTAGAGATACTAACTTTTTTTTTTTTTGTTTTCAATCCGGAGATTGGTTTTTAACAATTTTCTTCACAACAAATGTTTTCTCCATTTATCCTTGTCATCTGCCATATTTTTGAACTCTCTGTAAAAAGTGACTCCTGCATTCTGCATTATTTGGCTGATGTATTACATTATAGGTCTTCCTCTTGATCGTGATCCTTCTATCAATCCTTCAATTATTAAACTATGTAATTCATCCCCATGTCTCAACGTGTGTCCTATCAACTGCCATCTTCTTCTCTTTAAAATATCTATTAATGTTCGTTTTTCATCTATTGCTTTCAAGACGTCTTCAATTGTTCTTCTCTCAGTCCAATTTATTCTCTTTCTCTAATACCACATTTCTAGAGCTTCTAACATATCTTTCTCTTTTTTATTAATTATCCACATCTCACTTCCATATAACGCCACACTCCAGACGTTTGTTTTTATGAGCCTATTCTTAGTAACTATGTTCATATTTTTTAATGTTAGTAATTTCTTCTTTTTAAGGAATGTATTTTTTGCTTGACTTATTCTGCTTCTGATTTCCTTTGTTGATTTCCCGTCGTCAGTTATAATGCTACCTAAGTATTTGAAATAGTCTACTTGGACAATTATTTATTTTCCAGTATTATATTTATAGATGGAATGTTTTTCTTGTGGCATAGTAGGGTTTTAGTCTTAGCTGTACTAAGATTTAATAATATAATTTTAATACAATTCTATGTTTTCAATTTCTAATTTTTATATGCAATAAAATTGACAAAAATAGTCTGGTCAGTAGGGGTGAAGAACTTTGTACGTTGGGTAGGACATAGTGGGTGGTGAAATGGTTGATCGTGTCTTCGGTTCTCGGAAAGGATAATGTATTATTATTATTTTATATTCTGATACAATGATAAGACATTGCATTTAATAAATACGATTTTAAATGGTGTAATTTTTTTGGGAAGAGGGGAATCAAAAATTGACCTCTGAAATAAAAACTATAGAATATATTTGCTATTAAAAAATCGCTTATTGAAATGGATTTTAAATATAATATAATATCTGTTATTCTCGGCTTTACTTGGGATTTCAATTTATATTTCCCATATAAAGCCTTTTGGCAAATAATATTAATAATACTTAATTAGTATAATTATACTAATAATATATTTATGTAGGTATTTTATTTTATTATTATATTTGACGTTGAATAAAAAATTAAACCAACTTTCCATGTGGAAAAAATACCATGTATTTTCTCCTTAGACCTACGTTTATATCATACACCGCATAAAATATAGGTTTTCTTTATTCTATAACAAAGTACTGATAAAATCATAATTTTGAATACATGCATGTTAGTGCGAGAGTAATTTTTACGATAACTATATATATATATATATATATATATGTATGTATATTATATACAAGTTTGCTATCACCATGTAACCGCACACCAAAACTCCTACTTGACTCCTTCTGGTCGAGACGTTGATTGCAGAAAAATTAAAATAAACATAACTGTAAAATCAATAAGCTTTCTCACTACGCTCAGAATCTAAAATACCTAAAAATTAAAATATAATTAAATGTAAAATTTTTCATTTAAATTAAAAATAATTCTTACTCCATATTTTACAAAGGGTTTTTCCAAATGCGAGTTCATAAAAATCAAAACAAGGCATTAACGAGTTAAAAGTTAAAATTAAGTTATAAAGTTTAGTTAATTTTAATGAAGTTACTTAACGCGTTACTTTTATTTTAAATTAACTTTTAACTTAATAAGTTACTTTTTTATTAGACTTAACTTTATTAACTTCAAGTTAACTTTATACAAAAGTATCTAAATTATGTTAAATTTTGCCCGAAGAACAATGCAAACTTTTGAATGAGGACTTTACTTTTTAGTACCTATACGCAATTTTAGTAGGTACCTACAATATTAGCATTTACATAATCGATAGGAATCGATGCACCACTCACGCACACTCCGCGACGTTGGCCGTTCACGAAATTACAATGTAAACTAATTTTAATATAGAATACCTCTACCTAGTATAATACTAAAATACAGGTACCTAGAGCGGCTATATAGTATATGTATATGTACCTACCCGCGTGTATACCATTGTTAATTTTGTATTAACAATGTTTTCCAAAGTAATAAATATTAAATAATAATAATGTTTTAAAAATAGTTAATATACCGAGTATAAATTATTACCGAATATTTATTTATTTTAACACATGGAGAGGTTCCATTTCTAACAAAAATTTTGAAAGACTTTGTTGTTAAAATATAATAAAAATGTCTAATAAAAAAATCAATTACATTTTGTCTTTATAATTTAATTAACATACGATATATACACATATAGTCACATAGGCTTATCTCATTTATATGTTACCTAAATAATATATGGTAACTTTCAACGATAATTTAGGCCGTGACTATTTTATTATTTATCATTTTTAGCAACACTGGAGGTCTAAAACTGATAAATATTACACAGTTGCATTAATAATATTTCATAGATGCCAAGTATTAAAAAGACAATAGGTACTCATTTCCATATAATATAATATAACCATTTTAAATTTATAGTTATTTTTATATTCTACATTTTTTAGTAATAAGTGTTTTAATTTTTATATGAAAGGTAGGTTAAAGGTTACACAAAAATCTATAACTTTTAAAGACATTTATTAAAGGTTTGAAATTTGTTTTGTTTTTGTCTAAAAATGTAATACAAAAAATAATGGTTTTATTTACAGTTGATTTTCCATATTGAGTTGAGCCTAGTCTTTTTAATTACATGGAAGCTGGTATTTATGTCTACCCAGTATAAAAAATATATTATAAAGTGGTGGGTACTATTATTTTATACTACATTAGTGTGAATCAAAACAATAATGTAGGTATCTTGGCAGTTAGAAGTTATTTTCTGATTTCTGATGTATGGATTTTAAAGTGACATTTTAAAAACATGTATTTTTATTTTTACATGTATACACTTTTTCAGGTAGAAGAAAACCCTAGTAGTTTTTTTTTGAGCGTAAAGAATAACTATTCTTTTTTACCTTTTTACGATATATAGGTATATCAATTTTTTTTTTATTATTATGAATTATTAATTCATTAATATTATTTTTTATATTAGGAAATTTGAACTTTTAACTAAGTTAAGTTACTTTTTTTCAAAGTTAACTTTTAACTTTAAAAGTTAACAAAAAATGTACGAGTAACTTTTAATTTAATTTATATTGTTTTCAATTAACTTAATTTAACGAGTTAAAAAATATTGTTAACTTGCCCAGCCTTGATAAAAATAATAAAATAGTATACCTACATTTTTAATACATTATTATTAAATATTTTTTATGTATACATGAATAGGATCAAAAAGTGTTTACAATATTGGGATATTTTCCAAATATTTCGGAAGCAATGAAAAAACGTGGGTGGGTAGAAAAACGAGATCCTTATAGACCGCCAATCAATTATATGAAATATTTAAAATCAGCACGTAAAAAAGACATATCAATAAACACATTTAATGATTTTTGTCAAATTTTTTTTATAAATTATTTAATTTATACATATTATTATATTTTAAGCATATATGATTAATTGGATTGAATCCCCACCATTGTTAATATCGTCAACTTGTGAAAATGAAGCTGTCTGGGAAAAGCTGAAAAATATGCAGACCTGGAGTATTCTCAAAGATAAACGATCGGATTTCATTTTCGTCACTAGAAAACGGCTCGTTAATTGGGCTAATTTAAACGCATCGACGACAGTCAGTCAGATATCAAGACACGTGTTTTGTACCAAAGTATATACGTATAATAGATATTTAAGTTCAGTATTGAATCAGTTATTTTATGGACTATCTAAAATTAATTTTATATTATGTTACAGAAATTATGGGTAACAAAGTGATTTGGAAACATCATAGTTCCAATCACTCTTTTAGTGAGGGTTTTGGGTTTCAGATTTTGAAAAGCAAATGAGAATCTGAACTTTTATTTTGTAATTTTTTTATGAAGTTTGGTTATTTTAGAAATTTATAAATTGCATTATAACCGACAACCATAAATCCACTCAATTAGGAGATTAATTCGTCTCAACTGAATGACTGGATAATGAAATTACTAAAACATTTAAATCGCCATCAGGCAAGAACTTTGCTTTAAAAATATTTTCAACCACTGAAATCTATTTAAGAAATGCCTTTATGTATAATTTTGAAATAAAATAAATATACTCATTTGATTTTAAAATGTTGATCCATAAAACACTATGAAAAAGCGATTAGAATTTAAATTCTTCCAAATAATTTTTTTTTATTCTTTAACTTATTGAAATATGATAATGATACATTTTTATCTATTTTGTATATTAATATCATAAAATTACTATAGTATAAAATTCAAAGTACCTTTATAAATTGGATATTACCGATGAAAATTCAGAACTTTTTAATAAAGTTTAGGTATTCAGGAATTATACACAATAAGTATTTCCATACATGATAACTTAGGTGGGTATTTTGTAGATAACCTTATAGCGATAGTTGCTGTTATCATGTTTTTCTATTACCATGTTGACAGTATGATAGTCACTATCGCATTATCGCAATAACGACTTTCACATCATCATGCATGCATGATAGTGCAAGGGGGGGGGGTTCTGAGCGGTAAAGTGTTGAATCAATTAGTTATTAACAGTAGGGGAATAAATAGGTCAAATTAAATGATTTTTACATTTATATTTATAGTATCTAGTTAAGTATAGAAATCTGTTTTTTTCATTTGAAATGACATAACTCAGTGCTAACATAAACATAAATATAAAAATTCTTTAATTTTATCGTATTTTTGCCCCTACTGTTCCCCTTAGGTGTGATAGTCGACTAATTGACGGTGGAGACTAGGTACCTATACATTTTTAGCAGTTTCCATTCTGTATATTCTGTTGTAGTGCAAAAATTATTATTTTGATAGTTACTCGCGTCCATTAACTATCACTATTTCACCATAACTAGGGGTATGTCACTATATAAAAATCTTTTATTTTCAACGGCTACAACTCAGGGACCTTGAACGCATGAGGACTGACATTTTATGTTATTTTAAATTATATTTTCAGTAATAGAATAGCTAATCTGTGGCAATTTGTTCGATAAAAATCAAAATACACAATTTAAGATGATGCGCAGTTAATGTAATCTATTTTTCGTTGCCCAGACAAGCAATGGGAATCTTTAATCGTTAAACTGTAAATCGTCCCTATGATACTCTATTTCACAACAGTAATTTAATATACAATCATACGCGGTAGTCTATTTTCCAGCAAGTGACGCTTCTGTATTGTTTTATGTCATAGTTTACGACATAGAACAATATAGAAGTGTCACTTGCGGGATAGCCAGGATCCGTATATGATAACCGTATATAACCCGTGAGATTCATTTTGACCACTGGCTGACATCATACGTTAGGGATTGGAAAACTTGAGCATACAAGAGTACGAGATCGAAGCCACACGTCTACCTCCCCCGTGGTTTCCAACAATCTAACAAATAGAAAAATATACAACTGAATGCGGGCGATGAAGCTTGAATATATACTACAAACATATTGTCGAAATCCTAAAATTTTAAAAACGTAACGGTCAAAAGTGGTCAAGATGAACTACTCGGGTTAAACTAAGAACAGTTGACGGTTTTACAATTATTGAATCCTCACCACTTGTCCAGTTGTGTTTTAATTACGCACAACAAAATGATAATTATTGTTATCAAATAAATAGGAGTTTGGTTATTGACGTATTAGACAACGGAATATATGCTTAATTCGGAACCAAATGTGAGCTCCTATATGTTCAAGGTTCCCGATCGTCGAGAACAAACAATTTTGAAACGGTGACTATATACTGCTTATGGTTTTCTTAAAAGTTTATTACTTACTACACATAAATAATATAAAAATGAATAGGTCATGACAGTTTATCTCACAAAACTTAACATTTTATAATTTAGGATTACAAGGGGTATTATCAGTAGTTATCAATATTAATTATTAAAATATATAAAATTATTTTTTTGATCATATATTTTCTTTTAATATATTATAATAAATAATTCTTTCTGTCTGTTCAATCTGTTGAGACATTTTAGTCCACCATATCATTTCATTTGCTTTGACCCAACATTTTGTTATCCGTTGATCTTCATGTATGTTGTTTAATATTTATTGTTTCACTTTTATTGAAATTACTAATTATTATTAAGTCCAATATTAACATTAAATTATTTTTAGTAATAGAGATTTTAAACCTATGGTCCCAGTAAGGAAAAGTTGTATTGGTATTCTCTTTTGATTGGGCCATCTTTCTTTAATAAACATTGTTACTTTTTGGAGTTTTTCATCTTCTTATTGCAGTCTACTCATTTATTCTAATTTAGGATCTGGTTACAATTAAGATGTAATATGGTGAACGTACAATGAAAGTCCTTTTTAATTGTAATTTTTAATGGGTTTCTTGATAATGTTTTAGCTACGACAAACTGTTTTCCTGGTTTATATACTACAGTGTAAGCATATCTCTTGAGTTTTGTTTTGATTCTTTGGATTCTTGGTATTAAATCATCTAAATCTTTATGGATCAAGATTATTGACTCAAATTATAGAGTTTAAAGGTTTATAGTCAGTTTCCATTGTAATATGTGATCCTAAAATATACTTTTCAAACAACAAAACAGTATACCCAACACCTCCTTCTTGATGTACCAATTTTTAATTTAAGCATTTAATTGTTCAACAAGTTACATAATGGATTCAATGTATTTGCAAGATTACATACATTTTTCAATGAAATTAATCATATCTAAAAGTATTTTTAGTTACAGGTATTCTCAAGATGTTTCCATTTTGTTAATGACTTGTGTTTTGTTATTGTCTGGTAGAATTGTGTTTTGTTGCAACATGTGTCCCAAAAATATTATTTCTATTGTACAACTTACACATTTTCTCTTATTTAATGTTATCCCTATTTCTGGTAATCTAAGAAATAACTTTCATTAGCTGCTGGTCATGTACTTTGATAGAGATTCTATACATGGGTATATCATACATAAAGAAAATTACTCAGTAATTTTACATAACGTTTTCTATATTATTTGCTAAAAGAATTCTAAGTACCAAAACACAATATTTTAAATCAATACGTACCAATAATAATAAAAGTATAAATCACTAGATTATTTTGTTATCTATAATTGCTTTTTTGTTTCATATTTCTAAGATATTTATAAGTTGTTAAAAATGAGAAATGCTAACATTAATTGTTAATAATAAATAAATAAATAATAATTTTTTTTTCATTAAAAATTGTTTGCGCTGACTATATATATATGTAGATACATTACGATATTGAAAAATAAGAGAAACTAAAATTAAGTTGACCAGATATTTTTTCCTAGATTCGTCATTTTCAATGCAAACCAAAAAAATAACCGGCCTAACCGACTTAAACCGAGACACTTAGTTTTTGGGTTATGTAACGATATACTCTGTTAAAATTGTATAATTTTTGTGATTTGGGTTTATAATTATGTATAATATAACAGTCACAAGTTTTCAAGTTTATTTTAGAGTATGTATTTTATTACTATATAATATGTACGTCATTTTTTTTTCAAAATAAATTTACGCATTTCACACAAATTCACGGTGTTTTATCGAGCATCTATCATATGATATACTTGGCATCTTCGGCAAGCGCAGTTGCCCGAAAAATTTCAGACAACAAATAACTCATACCTAACATTCTAGAAAAACTTAATCCTTCCGTTCCTAATACATCAATCGTCAACTGGGAAAAAAGTGAAAATAAACTACTACTACTGAAGGTAGTGCTTTCTTCATACAATATTGTCTATACCGTGACTACGTCTTACAATCACCTTCGTGCCACATCTCCAGATCAACTGCCAGAAATCTCAATTTCACTTTACTTGTTCAGACCGTCAATCAATTCGAGAAGTTTACCAGGAATTACGCACCAGACAAGTCAGTGAAACTAATATTACTGTTCGTTACTTTAACGGATTTCTAAGGATTATTCCATCTACTAATTATCAAGGACGCCCACCCAAATACTAGCCATCAACCTCCAATTGTGATTTTTTTTAAATTAATTTTACACGTAAGTGTAGTTGTTTTCTATCAAATGTCTAACGGTCAATGTAATTTCTGTATAGAGTCTCTATTAACGTTACCAATTTTTTTAAACAATTATTTTTGGTTTATTTCTAAGTTTTCTTCTATTCCTTCCACACCCAATCAACAAATTAATATTGGTAATTTAAATAATAATTTTTGCATATGATCTGTACAAAAATGATCGCTTTTTAAACAATGATAGATCCAATGTGCATGGCTGTACTTCAGTTAACAACGCCTTTCCCCATACTTATACTCCCAACTATATTACACCTTTATAGTACCCAACGTACTATAAAAATGTAGAGGTCTGAGAACCAAATTAAAAACTTTTATATGTAATATATCAATTTTTAAATGCCTACATAAAACTTAGTTATGTGATAATATTTATGATAAGGAATTAGGTTTATATAATTATACCATATATAGATGTGATGTGACAGAAATGCCTTAATCAGTAGTTATGGTAGAGATGGTGGTGTTCTTATAACAATTCGTGCTGAATTCGTCTCGAATATTATCTCAATTACCAACAACAATGTTGAACATTTATTTGTCAAATTTACTTTCAACGACTCTAGTTTTGTAGTAAGTTCAGCATACATTCTTCCTAATAGCTCTACCCATCTCTATGAATCTTACTTATCTGCTGTTTAGTCAGTTATAAATGATAACCCTAATTGTTTATTCCTATTCTGTGACGACTTCAATCTGCCGGCCATCACTTGGTCTAATGATAACCTCGGTTTAACATACCTACTCTTCCATCTCTGATATCAGAATTAATTACCTTCCAGAAACTTTTTTATTTTTAAACTATTATCAACTAAATCATGTTCAAAACTCTAATGATAAACTCCTAGACCTTGTCTTTTGCAATAATGAGATGGCTTCAGTGGAAGCTGTTCTTGACACTCTTGTCCCATGCGACCATTATCATTCTGTCCTGTGTATTAATATTTTGATTAGACCCGGTAGTAATCCTACCTATAAATTCTAAAAAAAAATGTAATTTTCACCAAGCATCTTATACAAAAATAAACAAATTTTTACTATCTTTCAATTGGTATGGCACGTTTATGACTCGATGTAAATTCTGCCATAAATGCTTTTTATTGATGTCCTTTATTCCTGTATACTACAATTAGTTCCTAAAGTATCTTATGCTCTTCGAATTTCCTGCCTGGTTCACTTAAGACCTAAAAGCACTTGAATTTGATAAAAAAACGGACTCATGTTAAGTTAAAATTAACACACAACTAGAATAATTACACAAATGTCTCTTATATTCGTGCTTGCTTCAAGTCTGAAACTAAGAAATTCTTTAAAGTTTACCTTTTCTCAAGTACTAAATCAGCTCTAAAATACAATCCTCGATCTTTCTGGGATTTTGTTAGGAAGAACATAGTGGTATATCTAATTTAGTCCACTTAAATGGCTCCTCTTGCACCAGCTCCGAAATGGTTCCCAATATTTTTGCTTTACACTTTAACTCTGTCTACACTTCCAACACTAGTAATATATTTGATATGCTATTTATCCATCATGATTTACCTAACAACTCAGTATCAGCATCGTAGATATTGAAGCGGGCCTGGATAAGCTAATAAACGTCTGGCATTTACTTATATAATATTCGATATTCTATTAGATTTCCTTTATAGCTACTCTTTCGACGCTAATTTGATGAAGGAGTTTATCCTTCTATATTGAAAATGAGTTGTATCTCTCCTTTATATAAGGTAAGTGACAAATTCGACGTTAAGAATTATAGACCGATCTCTATATTATCCCAAATAGCTAAACTGGTTGACTCACTTGTCCTCCAGAGTATTCAACCATCTGTGAACTCCATACTGATGATAGCAACATTGCTTCAGACCCTGAAGCTCCTCAATAACGAACTTTATTGTGTTTAACAATTATATCTTTGAGGTCTTTGAATACAACCTCCAAGTAGATACGATATATACAGACTTGTCCAAGGCTTTTGACCGTGTAGACCATTCAACCCTTGTTCAACAAGTTCTCTACAGGACAGGCTTTGACGATCCTCTCTTATCTTGATTTAGGTCTTATTTATCTAACAGGTTACAATGGATCAAAACCAATATGCATAAATCATCGGCTACTTATGTACCATCCGGTGTTCCACAAGGCGGCCACTTATCACTACTACTATTTGCCATATTCCTAAATGGCCTAAAACGAATTATACCTAACTGCAAATTCCTTGTTTTTGCTGATGACTTTAAACTAAAATCTTAAACTCAATTTATGGATGATTGTTACTTACTTCAATCTAATTTAGACAATGTAGTGTCCTACTTATGTTCACTAGGACTAAGTCTTAATGTAGAAAAGTGTCTAACTATGTCGTTCAATAGGTATCGGTCTGTTATCCCTTTCCAATACTCAATTTATGATTCTTTCCTTGTATCAGTCATGAGCGTGAAAGACATTGGTATTCTTTACACTCCTACTCTCGATTTTCACTTCCACATCGAATCATCATGTTACAGAGCACTTAAAGTACTAGGATTTGTGAAGCGTATAGCTTCCGAATTCAAGCTCGAATCTTCAATAAAAATATTTTATTGCTCCTTAGTTCGATCTATTGTAGAATATGGCTCTGTGTTATGGAACCCTTACACAGCTTCTAGCTCCCTCCAACTAGAGCGTATACAAAGACGTTTTTTTTATCATTCACTGCCTATGTGCTAAAGATAGGTCATGACCCCCACAAATATCTCCCTGTGCTCAGAAACTAAATCTAACTTCACTGGCCGATAGAAGAGTAACTGCTAATTTATTATTTGTACATAAACTTTTGGACGGATCAATAGATTCCCTCACTCTTCTCTCCAGTATCCATTTTAAAGTACTATTCTGAATTCCTCCACAAATTACGGTCGTTATAATCCGATTTATCGCAAGATGCGCATAGCTAATGAGCAATCAATATTTCTTACCTAAACTAAATATTTTTATTATAATATTTATCTTTATTGTTCTGTTAAATTAGATATTTGTTTTTTAAATGCAAATGTAAAATTAATGTACTCATGAAATGTAATTGAGCTCTGCCCGTAATGTTTTGAAATAAATAAAATAATAAGATAAAATATTAATTTCGATAGAATAAATAAACAGAGGTATAAAAGTTTTACTCAAAAGTTATTTTTTTTAAAGTTATGAGGTGTAGTACTCAAAAAAAGTTACACTTATAAAGTGTCACAATGAACAGAATTTCAAATTCAAGGTTCCACACTGAAAAGGTTTAAATTATAAATAGTCTCACATAAAATGAGTTGTACTCAGTAGGTGTTGCACTTCAGCTATATTTTAATATTATAATAATATTATTATATCTTTATTATTATAATAATATAATATTATAATATGAAAATCTATTTATCGTGGCCTCGGAATTGTTTGTATGTTAATAATATTAACTCACAATCAGATGTATTATGCACTTATGCATCCGTATGGGGCAAACACTGTTGCCTATACAGTACTCCTTAACATGGAATCGTCTATAGCCACCATTGGAGCCGACAGTATTCTAAGGATTAACAACAATATAGTAAAAATTAGTTAAAAATTATAGTAACACTGACGTTTATAACGAGATCTTAAAATGTATTTGTTTATAGTAGGGGAGAGTAGCCTATATTGAACCACCACCTAATTTGGACCACTCGTTTATCTCGTTTGATAATAATCAGAAATTATCAAAACATAATAATAAATGTGTTTAAACACTTTCTAACGCCTTTGGAATTATCACACGTGCTTGTCATCAGTAATTTTAATGATTACATTTCGCAATGACCTAGAATTTGATGTTATTTTTTTTATTTTTAGTAAGAGTTTTATTGGAAAATGATTTGTGTAATGAAAAAAATGTTTTTATAACTTTTTATTAGAAATTTATTTAAGTTTTATGTAGTTTTAGTTATTTGTTGTTAACTTCGTTATTAAAAGGTACGTAATGATATTTCATTACGTATTTTTTTATTTTTTTTTATTTTATTACGTATTTCATTTCAAGTATAATAAAGTTATAAAAGTAAATATTGGACCATTTAGTGTTGCCTAATTTGGACCGCTTATTTTATTGAAGATATTTTTAAAAATAAATTTAATAATGTCAAAGAGGGGAAGTTATGGTAAATGGTAATTGTAGATGGCTGTTGCAGCGTATAAAAATGGTGATGCTTGGTTGAAAAAATATATGGTAATCCAAAAGCTACGGCCATATGTCGACGCTGGGTCGTCTCGACGGGCTCGTCCCGCCGTGGCGAGTCAGATGTCCGTTGGCCTTATGAATAGTGCATAGCACTAACATATAGTGTCGACGGGGCTGGAAATGGCAAACCTGAGGTTTACTGATAAATTCAAAATAGTTATCAGAATTTAAATCCGGCTTTTTAAAATCCCTCATTTTTATTACACTTTTAGGTCAATTTAATATTCGTGTTGCGTCAATTTTAAGTACAATATTGGTTAGATATATTATGTCTTATCAGCATTTTATATTTAATTACTAGTGCTTCTAAATGAAGCCAAAACTTAATATAAATGTGTTTGTTTATAAGTATGTGTAACTAATGCTTTTTAATTTTGGCTTCTATTTTATAAAAATCATATCAGAAATTCTAAGTAGTAGGAATAATAACAAAAATAAAAAGGAACATGATAATTAATTATTACTGTAATTTAAAATATCTTGTTTAATAATACAAAGACAAGAAAAAAATAACAATTCAAAGTTTAAAGTATAAAATATATTATTTAATATATATATAATAGTGTCCAATCGATATAACTTTTTACCTGTAAAGTTTTCCGAAGTTAATGAAATTTTGACAGGTTGTTTGGAGGTAATCTAGGATGTTTATCCTAGGTTTTCGATCTCAAGTACCCTATGCTAGCGGGGGGGGGGGGCAAAAACCTCAACATTTATGGATTTTTTTTTAGATTTTGCTTATATATCTTTTAAACTAAACATATTTTTTTGTACCCAAATGTTTTTAAAAGTCGAAAACATTAAATTTGCTAAAATTTGGTTGGTGAAATTAATTTTTAGACCCAATATGAACCGAGATACAACTGATCGAATTTGGAAAAATTTTCTCAAAATGTAAAAAAATAGCCGAAAAACGAAAATTTTGGCCCTATAACTATTTATTACCATAATTTCCATACTAATTATGTTAATCAGTTATCAATTTAAAAATCGTGGAACACATATGACCCCATCTGGTGTCACGTAGGGGGAGAGGAGTATCCACTGACCATAAGTCTATTATTATGATTTGCAGTTTTTTTCATATATTCGTGCCTGGTCTTCACTCTATAGTGAATTCCTGTTAACCAATAACCTTGAACCTCAATAAACGTAGATTAAGATAAGAAATCTTCACGTTTGGTGGGGGGAGGGGAGAGAACGGGGAGATGTGAGTAAAAGGCGTGAAAATACTGATATTGATGAGTGATTAATAAAATATGGAAATTATTGTAATAAATGGTTATAGCGCTCAAAACTTTTGTTTTTCGACTATTTTTTACATTTTGAGAAATTTTTTCCAAATTTGATCAGCTGTATCTCAGTTCATATTGGGTCTAAATATTTCACCAATAAAATTTTAACAAAATTAATGCTCTACAACTTTTTAAAGCACTCAAACAGACCAAAATTTGCTTAGTTTAAAAAATATAAGCAAAAATCTAAAAAAAAGGTAAAAAATGTTGAGGCTTTTGGCCCCCCCCCCTAAGTTAGCACAGGGTCCTCGAGGTCAAAAACTTGATAGATATCCTAGAGTACCTCCTAATAAACTTTCAAAATTTCATTAACTTCGAATTACTTTCCAGCAACCCTGATATTTTTCATTATATCGACTGGACTAATATATATATATATATATATATATATATTTATTTTATTTTGTTATTATTTATTATTATTGTTTTTTAAATTTATTTGTAGTTTTGATAAAAATCAGAATGTTTAAGACGTTAGTTCATTAAAAAAGCTATTTTTCGTTTTACTTAGTTGTTTTCTACTACAATGAATGGAAAATGTTTATAAATCGGAAAATAATAATATAATACCTAATTTCACTCAGAAAATATGTACTTCTAATTTTTTTATTCTTTTTCAAAAAAAAAAAAAAAATTATAAATTTTGAATTCTAACGATACCAAATAATTTATTTTAATGAAAATAAATATTGATATAACACACTGGTTTTTCTTTTTAGCTGGCGGACTTTTGAGGTTTTTTTTGGAACATATTTTTATTACGTGGTGTTTTATATTTTAAATTATATACATACTAGGAAATATACTTAAAATTAACAATAATAAATAATAAATAAATTAAAAAAATAAATAATAATTTAAAATCATATTTACTAATCAAAACTAAAATGTTTCATAACAAAATCAAGTAAAATTATTATAATATAAGTTAATATAATAATATAATAATACATTAATACAGTGTCATATAACAAAATAGCACACATTTAATACAAAAAAAAAACTCGTACTATTTTAACCGACTAAAAAATCAACAAAAGTAAATAAACACCCCACGGCGCATATTTTCACATAGGTATTAGGTATCAAAGAATTCAACAATCTGAATGGAAACAGATTAAAATGTACACAAACAACATAGGCCATGAAACGGTCGGCCACGACACCTAAGACTAAAAGTAGGTGCAATAATGCTCTCAAGTTAAAGAATTTATGCGTTTATGTTTATGATAGCTTTATAAAGGACATAGTATGAGTTCATTATCAAGTGTTATCTAACCTCAGGTGTCGTCATTGACTGATTCACGATTTTTTGTCTGCTGACTAGAAGATTCTATCCTCTGGTAGTATCAGAATAGTTTTAAAATGTAAAATTATTGTAAAATAATGTATTATCACAGAATTTTGTGGTACTAGGTATTTTACCATACTATATTCCATATATTGGCTTCTAGTTCACACATGGTTGCACGAATGTAAACTTCAAAATGGCACATTTTTTTCGAAAAACTTTTGAATGTTCATTCTGATTGTCTTATTCTGTGGTATTACTATAGTTAATAATATGATAGTTTTACTTATAACCTCATTGTATAATATGGTATACCTTATTTTATTTCAACAATTAACATATCACTTATTATTGTAATCCGATTTAAGGGAATAATTTTTTTTACCTCGGTTCGGATTTTTTAAAATGTTACTATCACCTATGCTGGAACATAAAAAAAATAGTCATGAACTATACAGATTTCGATAAAAAAAATTTTTTTATAAAATATGTAGATAAATAATGATAAAACATTTACAGAACGGTTTAGCTCAATGTTTGTTATCTTTCAAAAATATGAATTTGATGTTCCCGAGATGTCATTATATTCGAAATGAAAAAGACTACGATGCATTCATGGAAGATTATGTATTAACAGCTTTGGTTGGTACTCTAAAAATCATTGTACATGCGATTGAAAAAAATAAAAATATATTCTCTATAAACGGCAATGTGAGTTTCTGGTTACATTCTATATATTCTATAGAAATGTAGAACTGTACTTATATGTAGAAATAATAATAACAGTGATTATGTGGGTTCGGCAGATACCTTTCGACATGATTAATTTTGTGAAACAACGTATATGGAGATTTTTGAAACAACGACAAACCGGGATTCCGGAAATGGATTTATGGAATTTTGAGAATCAAAAAGAAATATGGACTGAATTCCTGAATCATTACACGACATTAGTTATTGATGATGAAGCAAAATTCTACCAAGAGAATACCGTTCAATTAGAAGTAAGTCAGTAAGTAAATCATTATAAAAAATTTAAATAAATATCAAATGGAGTTATTTTAATTAAATATATTACCTACACCTACATTATGTACCTAATAAGATTAAAATCATTAATAATAAATTATTGTTATTATAATTAGAAAACAGTATTGACTAATAGTAACCTTTCATGGATATAATCAATATTATTATTATTTAAATACTTTTAGATATCTTTAGACTAATTATAATTTAAAAATTACATAATTAAACGTTTGCCGATTTAAAAGTTTAAAGACATCATTTGGTTTAGACACAGGTAGTATGTAGTTAGAATCAACTCAGGTATAAAAGAAGTTATTAGTTATTAAGTATTAGAAAATGTATGTATAAGATGGCTGACTAGGTTCTTTAAAAAGGTACTAGTTGAATAGAAAATTCCAAAAACGTAGAGGCTTGTACTTAGGTAAAGTACACGAATGTGGAAATTATAGAAGAATAAAACTTATGAGTCATAGTATGAATTTGGCAAAAGATAATATATAAAAGGGTAAGAAAACGATTGCTACTAGAAATCAGTTTAAGTCTATGTCTGGGAGATCAATAATGGAGCCAATAGTTTGTATTAGACAGATTCTAGAGAAGTACAGGTAAAGGAAAAGGAAATTATGTATGGTATTTATTGATCTAGAGAAGGCTTATTTTCTAGGAAGATCTTAAAGTGGGCATTAATAAAAAAAAGGATTACCAAATGTATATATGAACATTATTAAGGATATTTATGAAAGGGCGATCACAAAAGTGGGAAGTCTGTATGAAGAAACTGAGAATTTTAGGGCCAGAGTGGGAGTGATTGTACCAGGGTTCGTATTTGAGTCCTTACTCCTTTTCTCTGGTAATAGATGAAATAACAAAGGATATTAAATACGAGGTACCATGGTGTATGCTGTTTGCAAATGATATACTGATGATAAGATAGGGTTCTGAAGAAGTGAATGGTAGACTTGAACAGTGGAGGGAAGCTCTTACAAAAAAGGACTAAGGATTAGTAGGAGTAAGACAGAATATATTGAGTATGATTTTGGTGAAAGGAAATACAGAGGGAATAGGGAAGAGCAGGAGATAAAATTAAGTGGTGATATAGTGGGAGAGGTTAGGAGGTTCAATTATTTAGGGTCAGTTGTACAGAAAAATGGAGGTTTCGAAGAGGATATACAACACAAAAGTAAATATGAATGGATGAAGTGTAGAGAAACGTCAGCTGTTTTGTGTGACAAAAGAATCCCCATTAGGTTAAAAGATAAATTTTATAAGACAGTGGTGAGACCTGCAATGATGTATGAAACAGTCAGTAGATGGGATGGTAGAACAGAGAATATGTGTAGCAGAGATGAGAATTTTAAGATTGATAATAGGAGAAGCTTCGATAGTTGACAGAATAAAGGACAAGCTCGGGTATGTATTAAGGAGCGAAGAGACGGAGGCAGTAAGATACGTAAATGAAATGTTTTTTGATTGTAAAAGGGGGAGAGGAAGACCAAAAAAAAGTAGGTAATGTGTGATATGAGGAATGTGGTGATAAATGAAAAATTTTCGGAAGATAAAAGAAAGTGGAGGACTAGAGTGCCCGACTCCAAATAGTTGGGACAGCAGGAATAGCAGAAGAAGAGTATAACTGGTTGTGTGCAAAGTTTTTCTTTCGGGTATGTTTGTATGTTTAGATAAGATATATGACTCTGGCATCGATGATTACTCAAATAAGCGTTACCCTACATTATAGTAATATATAGGTAGGAGCTTATAAGTATGGGTTATACACATATAGAGAGAATACGCTACCAGTCCTGGTCCACTTAAGTAAATGGCGTTGGGTAGGGGAAGGTTCTCAGGTAGTCAGGCTAAAGCAAACGAGTCAAGTGTAAAATAAATGGAAACCTTTAGATAGGCGGTAACAACTTAGATCTGACCGTGGTCTTCCCGATGGGTGGCTGATTCGCACGTCACGATGTGTCGTTCGCTCCGGGACATTACCGCACTGCTTAGTCAATGGTTCTTAGCCGGGGAAACGGTAATTGTCTGGCAGGTGATCGCTCGAGTCAGCAGTCGGTCATTGACTGGTAAATGGATAACGAAGCTGCTACGAAGCTGTCTAGATTGTTGGTTCCCGAGTTATCAGAGAAACAGCGGCTGGCAAACTGGATCGCCGAAGCTCGAATCGGCGTTCAGTCGTCGGTTACTTGACGGACGAACGGTGGCCGGCTGTTTTTATCGCTGTCCTCCTGGTCATGAAATAGTTTCCTGGTAGCGAAAACAGCAGATTTCTAGTAGGTAATCGTTATTCAAGTCGGTAATTGGCTGCTGGCTGGTAGTCGGTACTTGTATTGGGGGTTGGTTGCTGGCTTTATTGCTGGTACTTTTCCTCGATTATTCTTTCTTCGGTTAAAGTAGTTTAATTGAAGAAATATTAATGGAAAAGTTATTTGGTTCGATTGAAAAAGTGTTTTTCGTATTTAAGCTCTAAAAAGATCCTCTTAAGAAAACCACTTAGGAAATCAAAAATCGCCTCTTTAAAGGGTCAACTAGAACGAATTGCCTCTTAGAAACCTCTCTACCCCAAAACACCTACTTGATTGATTTCTTCTAACCGCGAAAGTGTACCTATATATACAAAATATAAAAATGCTGCGTCTTCATCACCGGGTGCTCGAGTTCATAATATAGAACCAGGCTCTGAGATTTATAACATATAATTCGAACGTTGAAGTTTTTAATTATTTTTTGAACGCACCTAAAGATTAGGCAGGTCAATTGTTCGCTACGTTCACTCAGACAGTATAAATTGAAAATATCCTCCAATTCGTTGTTATTCTATTGTACTACGATAACTAGTTGAAAATGTGCTGTAAATTAGCTTATTTAACATAATAATGCAAAAGCAAAAAATATATATATATTCTTGTTTTTCAAATTGAGATCTCGGTGATAATTTTTAGGTACCTACACTTTTTCCTATGCTCAGAATCTAAAATAATAATTCATAGAATAAATATTTTAATTAGCTTAATGATTTTATCAAAAAATAAAAAATAGTGTATAATACAAAAATATAGCACGGCCACTCAATGGGCTCTCTTAATTAATTTTCTTTTAAATTAATTATTTTATATTGGACAGTCAGTAGAGGCTCCCGGATGAAATATCTGGTGGTGCACAATATTATATTATTTCTCTAAAATTTCGATATAATAGGTACTGTGACAACGAACGTTACTTTATTTATTTTATTAAGAACATACGTACCATGGTTAAAATATACCACGTTATTGTAGATATCTGAAATTTTTTCAAGTATAGGAAATAAAATGGCAACATAAGGAGATATCGCATATGCTAATATAGAAGAGTATGGATATGTTTTATATAATTACACCGTACACACTTACGCCACCATTGTATTTATATTTGATAATGATTTGGATTATTTGCAATAACCTTGTATATTTCAATCAGGATAACTACATTCATATGAAACAAAATTGAATTTACCTTATGTCTATATGATTGATCTAAGTGATATCCTGATAATATTTGAAAATGGGTAGATAATAATTTCACTAAACGACAAATGTCGTTTCTACATACGACCGCAGAATAGTTACATATACATAGTTGTTACTTGAAAATAGTTTATATATTCATATAGCTAAATAGCTATATAATTTACACAATGAATTTTTTCCCCAGAGAGGGAATAAAATAAAACTGCGCTTGTGTAAATGGTGCAGCGAACATGCATTATTCAAGTGTGCGTAAAGGACAGCGTTGCGGTAGCGTCCTAATGGCGAGCAGCGACCATCGAGCTGGAACAAAAAATACAGAGATGCGATGCGTTGTAATAATGTATAATAATAATATTCACGAGCACAACAAATTACTAAAAAGATCAATAAAAACAATTATATATATATATAAAACTCTAATTTATTGACATTTTAAGCGGTGCACGTGCACCTGCGCTCCAACACGAGACGCTACTGTAGACAGTTTATAATAAAATATTTTATCGTAAGAGTAATACTTATAAATTAGAAGATCGAGCGTACTCGGTCACCCGATATTTAAATGATGATTTAGATATTTAATTTTCAATATGACACAGCTGGACGTTTACGCAAGATGTAAATATTTACTCGAAAGGGTAAAAAAGTATTGTCCACAATATTATATCGACGGCAAAACGAATACATGGATCATAAAACCTGTATCAAACTGTTCTGGACATGGAATTATATTGTCTAGAGACTTGAACAAGATAAAAGAAAAAATCACCTTTCAACAAAGTTTTAGTAATAATTATATTTTACAAAAGTATATAGGTAAAATAGCATTTTGTAATATTTAAAATAACCACACAAGAACAACAAAAATTAACAACATAAATATTTTTATTTATAGAAAAACCTCTTTTGGTATATAATTGCAAAATTGATTTGAGGCAATGGTTTTTAGTGACAAATATGAACCCCATAGTTGTCTGGATATACAAGTTAGTATGTATAAATATTCACAAAATGTAGATCACAAATTCAAATAAATAAAAAGGGACATGAAAATAATCCAGTAACCCTTAAAAAAATTAAATTTTTTATTATATATTCAGATATAATATAACTTCATAATTAAGTTTTATGAATATCAGTATTTAAATATGATCGTAATATTAATTTTTTCTATATAAAAATGCATGTTTGTGTGATACACGTTGTTATACTAGGCCGTGCCGGTACATGTGATTTTTTTCTAGAAATTTTGGCAATACGATGTTTATATTACATAAACTCGTTATATTATCATAATAATTAACATAATATTAGTGAACTTTGGTTATGTGCATTGTAACAATATATGAGTTATATTTACCGAATCATTACAAATTCATATTTCGATTACTGAAAAATACTGTGAGGGTAAGACTTAAATTGGACCTTGGGAGTTAAGTGGGTTTTAATTTTTATTCAATTTTATTTTCATAGAATATCTCCTTTAATAAAATGAACAATGGAAAGGGTTTATATTTAATAATATAACATTTTACACCTTAACCACTCTTAAGCCAAGCAATACTGTTCAGTGTTCACGGTTAATTCAGCTAGTAAATTATAATCATTAAGATATTACGATGAATTTTATGAAATCTACTAAATTAATACCTTAGTCATTTTATTAAATTCAACAATAATACGCTAATAAATCACGAATTTTACCTATAAAATAATAGTTAAAAATATTTTTTAAAGAAATATTTACAACTCACAAATTTTAAAACAAGAACATGAATATATACTAAATAAAAATTGTTGGTTATATTAAAATATAGCACACAGAAAAAAATACTTAACTAATTACTTATATTATATACTACATAGTACAAAAATGTACCTGAATTCTTGAGAATGTAATCATTAACCTAATTTAACCACTATACATTTTCTGAAAATCTATAATTTCTTAAAGTAAAAGAAAAATATAAAATACAATTAAAACTATTGTATCATTCAATGCCACCAATGTTATACAGAGAAGGTTACGTGAGATTTTGTGCAAACAGTTTTTCTATGAAAACTTTGTACGAATCAGTTCATCTCAGCAACGTCAGATTACAAATGAAATATCGAAGATCGCGAAATTGGAACGTACCCGAAGAGTGCATGTGGGATTATAAAGAACTACAAAATCATTTAGAGTAAGACAATTTATACTGTGTTAAAGAGCCAAAATACGCTTATATTTAGTACCAATTGTATTAATAGGATAAAAACCTAAATTAAAAAAGTGAAAATTGCTTACAGTAACATGTAAGAAATTCAAAAATCATTAAATCTATATATATAAAAGCCAATTACCACTCACTCTCTGATCACTGTATCCCAAAAACTACACAACGTACCAATTTGAAATTTGAAATAGTGGTTCCTTTAATACTTTAAACCGTGGAATAAGAAAGGATTATTGCGTTTAAATTAATTAATTAATAATAAATATTCACCGCCAATACGTATTGTGTAACACGGTGGCACGGCAGCCCGCGGGTTTCCAACTACTTGCAACCTATCTTTTTTGTTAGTCGTCTTAGATAAGAATTGTTCCGAAAAGTTTATCGATAAAAATAATTTCATGTATCGCACGTACACCAATATTCTTATTATACAATACTCCTATTATCGATAAAATGCAGATACTTATTTTACAAACGTTATCTTTCCGTTGCCTTGCTTTTGGCATCTGTACAATCTTACGTGCACCACCGACTGGCGTAACACGAACAAATATAAAATTCAAATACCACTCATTCACTCATCCAGTGGCAGATCTAGAGCTCATCTAAGGAGGGGGGCGTATTTTTAAAAACTTTAAAAGAGTGACAGTATTAACGTTACTTATATTTTTTCAGTTACCAAGACTATATTTAAATATATAAATAGTGAAATTTAGTGGTTAATGAGTCGGCGGTTCGTATAATTTTGCAATTTTACGAAAGACCTTTTTTTTACTTATTTAATGTTTTTTTTTTTTTTTTTTTTTTTTTTTTAATGAAGTTTTAGGAAATTTTTCTTTGAGGTGGCTGGATAGTGGATAGTTGAATCGGTAGACAAAATACAAAATATATTTCGGCACCACTGCCTACAAAGATACATAAATGTAGGCTGTCTTTTAGTCTAATAATAATTAATTTATTTTAGTTTGGTATGCATTTTACAGGTAAAATTTAATTATATAAATATAATATAATATATATATATATATAAACTATAAATGTCATGTCAAGATTGTACCTGCATATCGTTTTGTAAAGTGCACATATCCAAGTTAACAAAATATAGAATTTAAAAAGAAAATGTTTAATTGAACACTATAATTTACCTCTTATTTATTATATATATTTATTTAAATGTATGATTAAATAGTTTAGTTAAAAAAATGTTGGTTGACCATAATATACTAAATTTGTTCATCATTGGTAAATTCAAAATTTCGTACTAAAAGATGGAAAAAATATAAACAATAAATATAATAGAATATTTTCTAAAAAACGAATCTAAGAGGTCCAGTTATTTCTTTACGTTTCATTTCGTCACCCGTGATTCAACCGGAAGATTTTGTGTGGCGCTTCCTTATCGTGCACGAGTTATCGAAAAATCTCAGGATCCTTCGTCCATTGGCCTCGGTTCATCTCGAACGATGGCTCTAAATTGACTTTATAACTTAGAGCGTCGCTTAACAAAGGACCCTGAATTGTATTCCGTGTACCGAAAGTTCATGAGCGATTATTGGTCCCTTGGTCATATGCGAGCTGCCGTCACTCCCAGAAAGTATTTTATCCCGCATCACCCTGTCGTGAAGCGAAGTAACGGTAACCTCAAAATACGCGTAGTTTTTGACGCTTCAGCAAAATCTTCAACAAGATATTCGCTGAATGATTGCTTAGTAACTGGTTCCAAATTACAACTTCATGTTCTGGTGAGGAATCGGTTTTATAAGTATTTGTTCATTGCAGACATAGAAAAAATGTATAGACAAATCAATATCGTTGAAGAGGATTGTGCATATCAACATGTACTTTGGCGACAGTTACCAAACGAAGAGGTTCAGGAGTTTCAGTTGTGCACTATTACCTATGGGATGAGCTCTGCTCCGTTTTTGGCCATACGGTGTCTGCACCAATTAAATGAAGATGATGGCCCTTCGTATCCATTGGCGCATAACATATTAACAACATCTATATACGTCGATGATATTATCGCAGGAGCGAACACTGTAGAAGAGACCTTACAGTTAAAAGATGAATTGGTAGCGTTACTTCGTCGTGGTAATTTTAACCTAAAAAAGTTTTTGCACAGCAATTGCACAGCCATCTTGGAAGACATTGATGTCAAAGATCGTGCAATCGATCCAACTCTTGAAACAAAAGACGACCACTCCGTCACGGTGTAAGGTCTTCATTGGAATAACGACTTAGATGTTTTCGGGTATCATATAAACCCAGAAGAAGTTGTTGTGACAAAACGGTCAATTTTATCTACTATTGCTCGGTTATACTATCCTATTGGTGCCCTCGGACCAGCCATCTTCTGGGCTAAATGCATTATACAAGAGCTCTGGATTCAAAAGCTTGACTGGGACGTTCTGCCCCCAACTCCGATAGTGGATAAATGGATGATTTTTACTAACGAGTTACCGTTGTTGTCAGGGTTATCTCTATCTCGTTATATTGACATACGACACGGGAAAGGCGTACAGTTAATAGGTTTCGCCGATGCTTCTCAGAAAGGATACGCAGTTGTAGTGTATTTGCGAGTTGTAGATGTGCAAGAGGTCGTTGGAATTCATTTCATTACCTGTAAGAGCAAGGTTGCTCCACTCAAATCTTCAAATGCCGATAGCACATTAACCATACCACGATTGGAACTGTGTGCCGCCTTACTACTGGCACAGCTCCCTTTGGAGTTGACAACCCAGCCATTACACATACATGGACCAGATTTTCTACATCGTCCTGAACAACAATGGCCAGTACGTGCGTTAGCGGAAGTCCAGGTACCGCCCGCCGAGCAACTTCCTGAAGTTAAGCGCATCTCGGATTGCGTCTCGCTTACTCATCAAGTTCAGGATTCCGACGATGTGTTGCAACGATTTTCGTCGTTATCCAAAATGCTGCGTGTTCTATCTTATTGCCATCGTTTCATACAAAAGGCTCGCAAGCAGTCCATTACTTATGGTCCAATCAGTTGCCGTGAGTCAAACAATGTGTTGAACAAATGTATCCGATTAACACAGAAGTCACAGTGGCCACAACTACCAAAACAAATAGCGAAGACTCAAGTAGCCATAACACCCATTACCTTAGCTCAACTGACTCCTTTTATAGATGCAAATGGGATAATTCGCGTAGGTGGTCGTTTGAAGTTTTCAACGCTTGATGAGAATGCCAAACATCCAGTGCTGTTACCCAAGAAGTCTATTTTAACCCATTTAGTTATTTTGCACTATCATCACTGTTCACTACACGGCGGATCAAGGCTGGTACTGTCATTGATATAGCGGAAATTTTGGATAATTTCTGGTCGAGCTGCTATACGAGAAGTCATTTATTCCTGCGTCACATGTAGTCGGTACCGCGCCTCCTGTCCACAACCATACATGGCGGATTTACCGTCCATTCGAGTACAACCTCATCATCCTTTTATGAATGTTGGCATGGATTACGGTGGACCTTTTGTTGTAAAGGAAACACGTCGCCGGAATTCTAGAACACAAAAGGCTTACATTGCAGTGTTTGTGTGTATGTCCGTAAAGGCCATACACGTGGAACTCGTGACCGATTTATCAACGGAGACCTTTCTAGCAGCTTTTGATCGTTTTATCGCGCGTCGAGGTATCCCGACGGAAATACGTTCAGATTGTGGAACAAACTACATCGGTGCTGCTCGAGAATTCAAAACACTGTTTGAAAATTCCCCCACCAGGGATGCAATACAAGGAAGAGTTCCGTGTCAATGGAGGTTTAATCCTCCGGCCGCACCGCATTTTGGAGGAATTTGGGAAGCTGCGATAAAAAGTATTAAGATTCATCTCAGAAAAGTTATAGGGTCTCAGGTATACACTATAGAAGAATTTACCACCTTTGTAATACGCGTTGAAGGAATTTTAAATTCTCGACCTCTAACGCCTCTCACCGGTGATCCTAATGATTTAAGCGCATTGACACCCGGTCATTTTTTGATTGGTCGTCCCATCAGTGCTATACCGGAACACGAGTTGACCACAACACCAATTTGACTAGCTTGACGACGGAATCCTAAAGAGACCCGTCGTCAAGCTAGTCAAATTACCCATTCCTTAATTTTCATAATCCTTGACCATCCACATTCTAATATTAAAATATGTACCTAATTTTTTTTTTTGTATTTGTTAATTATTTTTGTTTTTTACGTCACTAAACTTAGATTTAAGAGTTGACCGAGAACATAGTCGCCCACTTTGAAAGCGTGGCTTTCAAAGGGGGGAGTGATGTTGGATACGTAATATGCAGCGCGATCTACCACAGGCGGTAAGAACCCGGTCATACTGTCACATGTTATCAACGGACTCTCGTCGTCGCACAATCAGTGATATACCACGGGCGGGAACGCGACCGCCGGTGCGACGCGTGTACCTACCTTCTGCCCGGACCTCGTGTTGTTGTTGTGCGGTGTGTTTTTCGATCGGTTTTGTTTCGCCCGTTCGACATTTACTTTTTATTATTACTTACGCTTCGATCGCGATATTTTTATCGCGCGTACAGCAGTGTTGATACCGCGATCGGTACGCAACAAGCGTCGTAAAAAAAAGGAACATATTCGCGTACCAGTGCTCACCGCAG
>JAIPRL010005514.1:0-31728 GCA_025469235.1 Pemphigus obesinymphae | reverse complement strand
TTTTTGTGTTTGTAATATAAATATTAATATGAATATAAAATACAAATTTTCAGTGCATTTAAAAACAATTTTAAGTGAATTTTATACTACAATTTTTGTCATTTTTTGGAATTTAAAGTGCATTTTTAATGCATTTTTTAAGGTTTTTTACTGCATTAAATTTACAGCCCTAATTATAAACTATACTATTGGATGGTGATGTTTCCATAACAAAATTCAATGATAACAAACTGTTTCGTGTAAAAATTGAAGTTGAATATAATTAAATGTTTTTTTCGAATGTCAATTTCAATGTATTGTATATTTATTTATTTACCGTTCGATATAATTAATATAGTGTATTGTATTAATATTCCATTATCATACAATATTATTGTACTCGATTATGTGCATATTCTTTTAATGTGGCATGCAATATATTTTGAATTCGTTAGTGGTCACACTGAATGAATACCGATATCGCTCCATTTTATTATAATCATAGCCACTCCTTGATTATCACAGATATAATATTATCGTAGAACAAACTAGTCGAAAATTTATTTTTATTCATTATCATATATACATTTTTGTTCATCGGATGTTGTCCGAGAGATTTAGTATAAATTTAGATTGTAGACTCGAAGCGCATTCCATATATTTTATAATTAAATGATCTATGGTTTAAAATATTTCACTACGTTCTCTATGGAATCTAATGATGTTCCCCTCGGTCTACGGTTGTGAAAATATTCACTAGAACAACTGCACAGTGTGTATATAAATCGCGCTAAAACCGTTTCCATCATATTCACATCCCATACGTCTGCACTGTAATTATTTGGCGAATGCGATCGTCATTTACATTACATAGCATTTCACTCATTATAAATACCCACGTTGTAGCTACGTTGATGTATCTGTCAGCTCTCGTAAACTATATTAACACACCCCCTTCTCACCATTTATCCTCGTCCCATATATACACTGCTGCAGTATCTATTATAACGATTATCGTTTTTAATTGATTGATTTTTTTTTTTATTCTTCATACTAACTTACTTAACGTTAAATGTTATACGAATAGAAAAAATAAAAATAGGAATTATCTCATTCGTCGTCTCCCGATAGAGTAAGTTTAATAAAATATATATAGGTAATATAGAATACCCATATGATACGATAAGACTAAAAACTAAACAAGATTAAAAAGAAAAAAAAATACCGAGCGTGATGGATTATTGTTAATGATATCGTATGGTATGTATAATATATTATATTTATATATATATATATAAACGAGACTCGTTGATTTTCTTACTGGGATTTATCATCTATTTTTTCTATTGATCTATATATGTGATAAATAATAATTATACGCATAAACGCGCCCGCGGAGTGGTCTTGAACGATTTTCTTTTCTTCTTCTTTTTTATATTATTTTTTTGCAGCGTTCGCGTGCAGAATTATTGTACCGAAAGGTCATCGTTGCCATTTTAGCTTTATTCGATTCATTGCCTTTTGTTATATATTTTCGCATTCACTATATTTTATTCTTTCCTCCACGGTCGGTTTATATAATATGTATGTATATATAGTGAAAAATAAATTTAAAAACGTCCCCCGATTAATATAACGCGTGTTGCAGCGCGTGTTGAACAAATTGAAAGAAACAGATTGATTCAATATAATATACAGCTATATTGCGAAGTGTATACTATATATATATATATATGTATATATTATAGAAAATAGAGGGAATAGAACGAGAAGAAAAAAAAAAATGAACAAACGGATCTACCTAATGTATGTGTACATATATATTATACATAATACATATAGTACCAACATAATATGTACACAAAATAAATTGTGTATTTCCAAGTTGTTTATTTCTTCGACCTTTCGAAATTGGTTTCGTTTTACGCCTAAGAGCAAATTGATTGGTACACTTGTCCGCCGCATATGCGTATACGCCCAGTACACGTTACACGGACAATAATTACCTCGGCTTTCCGGACCGCATTAATATCGAAAACCTATATGGACATATTATACGTATAAATGTATATTATATAATATAGGTATATTATAGCTATATAGGTATGTAGTGCATATTATACAATTTACACATTATAGGTGTCCGCATAAACATTGTCGGATGATTTTTTTTTTTTTTTTTCTCTCTTATAACGTGTAATTCTACATTATTTATACATTATTATGGTACGTTTTATATATACCAAGTATAATACGATAAATATGGTAAACATGATTTATGCATACAATATGTACAGCGAGTGCGAGACACGCGATAAACGCGATCTTTTTTGTACCGGGTTGAATGTGAAATTAACCACATATCTATTATATTATATAATATTGTAATAATATTGTACATGATGGTTTAATTTATAGGTAATAGGTACAGAAACGCGTCAATAACAAAACGTTTGTATAATGTACATATTATCACACATTATAGGGCTCGATAATAACCTATTGAATACATTTCGCGAAAAAAATACAAATACCTACGGCAGACAATGTGATTTTAATGATGATCTCGATGCGTTCGCATCTTTTTTCTGGAATGTTTGACATGATGCTTTCCAAGCTATAAATACATTTCAGGTATATATGCACCATCTAACAACGAGCTTTCTTTCGGTCAATTTTTGTACTTTTCGAGGTTTTTGACGTTTTAGAGCATTTTTTTTAACGTTTTAGGGACTATGTTTATTTTTTTTATGATTATTTTTAACCTATTTTTAGTAATATTACGTGAAAAAAAATGAAAATTCATCCAAGATTGAAATATAAACACCTTTATTCTTTAATTTTGTACTAAAACAATATCAGGTAATCTAGTATTTATAAATAAAAGAATTTTCAAATGTATCTTAATGTCACACCTGCCGTTAACCGATTACAATACGACTTTTGTCAATTTATTTTCTTATTGTACGATCACATTGTTTCGGTGAATCTTTTTATAAAATTTTATTAAAGCATTTTTTTTAGGACATTTTTTTCAGTTTTTAGGTCATAAATGGATTTTTAGATGGTATTAAAATCCGAACCCTAGTCATTAATATACCGGGGAATATGCTCTGAAATAATTAAACAACGAAAAAAATAACCAGAAGTTCAGAATAAGATTCAGTTACTATAAATTTAAAATAATAAATACGTCGATAAATACAATAACCAAAAAAATAGATTAAGTATTTAGACTCATAGTATATGCGATCGATTTGTATACCTACATTAGAATCTGAACGTGCAGGCGTGAATTGTAAATGGTTTTACAATGATGTGGTTTTTTCAGTTATTTATGTGTATATGTACTTTTGGAGTAGATAAGAATTTTTTCAAACTATTGATTAGAAAATGCGTTCTAGTTGTACTTTAGAAAAGTAATTTGTGATTTTCCCGTACTTTTTTAACGCAAAGGAAAACCGAAGGAACCATATGAATCTAAAAGACTTTTTTTAAAAATCAACAAACACTGCGAATGAAAAATAAAATCGTGATTCTGTCTTCAAAATGTTTAAAATTACCTAAAATAATGTCAAAAAACGGACCAAAAAAAAAAAAAAAACAAGTGAATTTCTGGAAAAGGGAATTGATCATTTTAAGATTTAGGCGAAAATTAAATGAACGGAAAAGGGAAAGAGCGTAGTGAAGCCCACATATTTGGCGGAAACGGGTCATATCCTACTGTTCTATTATATTACAATATTTAAGCATTCTTCTTTTTTAATACATCAATAAAAATACAGATTCAAAAATGAAGAAAACATGCCATAAAACTATGTAAGCAGAATCGAAGTAGGTATTAACAAAAGTTGACGGCATCGATCCTATATAATAATGTTTATTTGTAATATATATATATTGTACAATGAAGCGATTTTGTTTTGATGATATGATTATTTTCTTTTCATTTTAAAAATAAATGTATAAAAAGGAAAATTTTGATTATAAAAGTTTACATCTCATAAATACCATATTATGTTTGTACGTTATAACTTACAAGCGATAGTCGATAGATAATACTATGCGTATGACCAATTTCATTTGTACGTAGATATATAAGATTTATAGACAAAATTATATAAATATTGTGATGGTCGTGTGTAGTTTAATTTGTTCAGTGTTTATAATGTGGAATCCTAAATATTATACGTTTACGGGTAACTACAAATTATTGTGTCGAATGAAATTTTTTTTTAACAAACCATTAAAATGTAGCATCACAATAAAAAATAGTAATAAAAAAAAAAAAAAAAAAAAAAAAACCGTACGTAATTCCGCAATATTGTCGTTTTTTAATACCTGTATAATCGTATTGCATTTTGAAAAAAAAAAAGCAAAAACTCCAAACTTATGACTGAATTTGCGTATATTATTGCAATGTATATTTTTGGCGGTATACATTGTATAGAGGTAACATGCGTGTAATTCACGTAGATTACTGCAATATGCAAATGTGTATTTCGCGATGTCGCCATTAGCCTGCTCGAGTAATACTACAAATCTGGTCGAATATTATTAAATTTTATTTTTGAAGACGCCAAACATATTTTATTATTATACACTTGGTGTCGTACAGATAATATGATAATAATAATAAGTGCGTCCAGCATAATAAATAATATTATTTATGTGTCGATGACTGTATTTTAGGTACTTACCTATATATGACAGACTTGGGTAATATTCCAAATATTTTTTTAATTTTTTGTAAGTACTGTATAGTATTTTGAATACATTTTAACAACTACTCTGAATACAGTATTCCGAATACTTGTTAATGTTCGATCACATTTTTAAAAATAATTTCATTATTTTTCCGTCCGTGTATATTGTATTTGTGTATATAAGTACATATACATACCTAATATTTTAAAGTAGGTATAACCGGTATAGGTATATTGTATAATATCTAATTTTATTTTCAACTGTATTTAGTGAGACAGTAATGTTATTTTCCAATTTTAAATATTTTGATTTATATAATAATAATAATAATTTTATTGATGAAATAAATAGCTTGAAATTATTATAATTAAGCTAATTGATATTATTTTTATTTATTTCATTGTTAACAAAAGTGCTGTTATTTTATTAAAAATTTATTAGAATAAATTTGTTTTCTTCGCATATAGATATAAACTATAGTTAATATTTTTTTTACAGAATTTGATATGAATTAATAAAAAATATTATTACATATTTTGTTTTTTTATTACAATAAAGTCCGTTCCCTAATAACAATGTTATAATTAAGTACCTACTATTTTTGTTAAAAAATAATTTATTCTAAAAGTATTTGGAATAATTTTTGTGGATTATTTCAAATACTTAGGGAATACTATTGCCATAAAGTATTCGAAATACATAGTCTGATTTTTTTTTTTAAGTATTCAGAATATGTATTCTAAATACTTTTAATGAATATTTTACCCAAATCTGGGTATATTATAATACGAGTAAATAAATTTTTAAAACTACAATAACTTATTTTAAAATAATAAATTAAAAATCCCAAATGAGGATCACTCCAAAATGTTGTCCTCTATCGATTTAATAATAGGGTTTTTAGTTTTTACTCTAAAATTATTTAAAAACCTATTTTAACACTTTTTTGTAAATGTGTCGTATTACAATTTCAAAGTTAAAGTTACTTAACTAAATACATAATAGCTATTGAATATTGAAAATTCAAAACATAAACGTAAAAAAATTTAAATTGTTGTAGGTAGTACCTATAATATTATATTACTATATATATCAAAAAAATCAAAATATATTATACATAAATGATAAATGTTGTCCAATGATAAAATGTGTAAAAAAATCTTACGAATCACTTTTAACTACAATAAATAGATAAAAACTAAAAAAAAAATTGTATATAAATTGTTCAAAAAAATTATATTTCAAAACACACTGTGAAATATTATAAAGTAACTTCTGAAAATAATGAGTTTTTATCGGAATTTTCGAGTTTTAACTTATTTAGATTACTGGATTAAGTGTAGCTTATGCGCGGTAACTCTCAATTAATCAAATATCTGCACAAATTTTTCCGGTAACGAGAATCTACCTATATAAACAAATGATTTGAACGCAGTTTAGAAAACGAAAAAAAAAGAAAGCAATATACATTATCCGATAAAAAAAAAAAAAAAAAAAAAAAAAAAAAGAAAAAAAGAAAAACGAAGAAAATGAGAAAAAAAGCCAAAAAAAAATCCCGTTTAACGATATAATAATTACAAAAAACATGGGTTACGGAGAGAAAAAAAAAAGAAAAGGAAAATCGTTAACTTTTTGCGGCGAAAGGAAGATATGGCGTATTTTTTTGCAATTTTTCCCGCGATAAGGTTAACACGACGGTTTTATATTATAATATGTATAGTAGGGCAGAGAGACGGTAGAATTGGGGGGTTCGTTTTTAATATCTTCATTAGGCGGCTTGAATAATTCAACGATACATGTATATATTGTGTTATTTATTATGCATATAGTGCATATATATATTAATATATTTAATATTATTATATACGCAATACACGCTTTAAGATTATATACATATATAGGTGCACTGGTGCAGGTTTACTTTATTTTTATGAAACTAATATTTTCGGAGGGAAAAAATATAAACGAATTTCTCCCCCGATATTCAGCGCCCAACCCCCCCCCCCTCACCCGCACAGTTCGGTCATAAACGAGATTTTGTTTTTCCGCCGGTATACATATTATTATATAATGAACACTTTGTATGCACCACGGCTTATTGAAATGTATTGCGAAAAAATTGACGGAATAAATTCCTTATAATAATAATATGTATATATTTCGCCTGTCTACTATATACACGCATATATTATAATAATATAGTCATACCATCACGAACTATAAAACCGCAAGTTTTCGCAAACAAAATGTATACAAATCGCGCTGGCTTGAGACGCGAAAGCGGTTCTAAATCCAATTTGCTCGAAATCTACTATTTTATACCATCTATATATATATATATATATACATATAATGACCATGATTTTATCGTCCATTTAAAACTTCAAATACATGTATGTTTTAGGCTAAAAACCGCGTATTTTGTACGTTCGTTATTAATAATGTATCTTATACCTATAAAAAAATATTGCAGCTGCTATTTTGAAAACGCTCTCCTGATCGATTTGAAAATACTACAATACAGGCGGGGCCGGATCCGATGAGGGGGAATGGGGAAAAACCTCCTCTAAGAGTCATATAAGAGTTGTATGTAATAATACCATAATGGTTACCAAAATTATGATTTATAAAACTATAATTTGTGGAAAATTTTTTGAAACTGAATATTCCCCCCCCCCTTGAAAAAAAATCGACTCCTCATAGATCCGTTACAAATATAGAAACCTTTTATTCTATAAGCCATCGAAATATCACCCAACTGCAATAGTATTGTAAAAAGGGTTCCCGGGGCTATCTACTATAGTACCTACCTAAATGATACGAGATTTTAAGTTTTACTGAATTTACAAACAATAATATTATCTAGCTATATAATATTATGTACTATTTTTGATTTCTCCAGAAAAATATTATAATATATTATAGTATCGTACATTTATACCATATCGACTGGCCGTATCCATCATTTTGGACGTATCCGCCATAGCAACAAATTTGCAAAACGAAATTTATTGAATGAGCCTACTCTAATGGTAATAGCTATACAGCTATCACTAAGTTATTTAAATATAATTATTATCATTAAAAGAACATACGATTTTTAAGGGATTCTGTATGGGCAATTTTTATGAAATTAAAAAAAAAATATTATCATTTATAAATATTCAAGTATATTTTTAAAGTAATTTAAAAATAGATCTGTGTCAGTACTACTTTTTATTGTTGTGTGGTCGTGATATTGGTCAACAAAACCGTTTTACAAGAAAAATATGTTCTCGGGCTGTACCTACCTAGTTGTAATTAAGAAACCAAGTGTTTACACAATATTGTAATCAAAATTATGTGTGTTATACGTCGAATTTTTTTTTTGGTATCACAAATATAATTTATATTGTCTGTATAAATTGACCAAAAAAAATAGTTTTTACAAAATTAATAACTTTTTCAAGATTTTATATTTTTTTAAATGGACGGCGGTAGAACACAGATATTTTTTTCTACAATATTGTGTCAAAATTTGGTTTCTTAACTACAACTACAACCCTAGAACAATTTTTCTGGCAAAACAGTTTTTTACAGTAAAATATCGCATATGTATGTCCTCGAGCCGTATCCACCATATGAGCTGTATCCGCAAAATTTTTTGACAATAATTTAATTAATAGGTATGAAAGAATCAAGACGTATGCACCATTGTATAGACCAACAACATTTTGGAACCAGCGCCGTATCCCAAAAAAAATTTTCATATTGGGCCACAGATGATAGATGTGAGTGTAGCTAGAAACAAATTTTGGAAATGATGAATCATTTCGAAATTTTGACTTATCTCTTTTTAGATTCTTAACGAATTGTGGAATATATCGGTTAAAAGTGGCGTCATTTACCATAATTATAATCAAGACTTATCAAGAAATTAAATAGGTACCAAAAGTGGACGTATCCGCATTTTTATTAATGACTTTTGAGCCGATTATTTAATTTTACATATGATAAGCTCATCAATGTGTAAAAATTACTTTGTTTAACTGTCCACGTGCTGGATTTGATCAGTTTAGCTTAAGTTAAACCATTGACAATATTATAAAATTCGAAAATTTTTTTTGACTCTCCTGATCAATAGTTTTTTTAGCGGATACAGCCAATTATTAGTTGCCTGTAGTCGATTTATATACATAATATATAGATATTTTCTCTGTACTTATACCGTTATCCTAGTAGCAAGTGCAGTAGGTAACCACCAATAATAATATACCTTGGTAACCACAAACATTTTTGGGAAAATGACTTGTCTTTTTTGATACGTCTGAGCATACAGTAAACAACTTTTTGAGGTACTAAAAGCATATTATATAAAAATCATATTACTCGTATTAAAAATTTTCTAAAACTAAAACGTGGGTTTACCGCATAAGTGTTAAAAATGGATTCGGAATGATATATACAATGACCTCATTTTTGATAATTTAATATAATATTATAGTTACTGTATTTACTGCTAGAGGAGAGTATGCCTATGTATATATGAAGGAATTATATATACCGAAATATGGCATATCTGCATATTTTTATAACTAGCATCAAGTATATTATGGTAATCTCTTCTGTTTAATGTATTTAAAATTAATTTATTGCTTAAATTTCAGCATATAACTTTTGGCATTGATTATAAATACATTTGCATTATTTGTACTCGTGCGTTCCCCTCTCACACATCACTCCACAACGCCAAAATGTCTCCATTCGAAACTTTACGTCGGTTTTTTACAATTCATAAAAACAAACTATATTATACAAATATAATAGGTCCGTTCCCGAATCGCCGACGTTCCATTTCGCCGACGACGTATTTTGTTTTTTTTGTTTTTTTTGCCTCGTTCCATTTCGCCGAATTTTTAGATTCTGATAGAAAATTGCATTTAGATGGTACTTTAAACAAGTTATTTTTCGACTTTTTTAACGTGGCAGGAAAAACTACCAAAAAATTACAAAAATACTTTAATTATTATTATTATTATTATTATTATCATTATTTGTGTATCCTATCTAAAGCTGTTTGGCGTATATTATTTAAATGAATAAATAAATTATATACAAAAAATTTTGAAAATCGGACTTCTATTTGGTTTTTTATAGCAGTTTTAAGACTTTGACGAGATGTTATATAGATACAATAATTTCAAGTTAAAAGACTAAATTATTTATTTATTAAATATTATTATTAAATATTAAATAATAATAATTCGTATTATTACGATTTTTATATTTTTAAACAGAAATTTCAAGATATTTTTATTTATTATACAATAATTATAAAAATTAATAAAAATAATAATTAAAATCCAATAAACTAAAAAAAAATATATTTTAATTATACATTTTAAGATACCTTTATTTATTACACAATAATTAATAAAATGATAATTAAAATCTAATCCAAAATAAGTGGACAGGCATACGGACACCACGCCGATATACAATTATATGGAACGTCGGCGATATGGAACGTCGGCGAAATGGAACGTCGGCGAATCGGGATACGACCATATAATACTTGTATATTATAAACAATGAAAAAAATCTTTACTGAAATTGAGATTACAGTGAATCGAAAAAGCGTAAAACTTTTTTGTATATCCTAGAATTAGTAAATTAAAACAACATTTTCTTTAAATATGTCTATTAAATTAAATTATTTAGTTTTATATTAAGAGGACGCTATATACTAACAAATTTTCGTAGCGAAATAGTACTTTCGTAATTCAAATGCTACTATAAATCTAAAATGAACATCGAGACAAAAGTATACACCACTTAAAATATGAATACTTTTTCGATATTATTTTGGATTTTGATTTTCAAAATAATATTATATTTTTATATTTAATACTATACAATTTAATTAATTTAATTATTATATTTAATAATGTTATTAATATTTTTTAAGTCCAGCTTCCAACAAAACATAGGTTAAAAGTTACACGTCATTTGAATTTCGTAAACATGTTTTATTAATAAATTTCGGGATTATATGATAATAAAAAAGTGGTATGACACAATTTTCATTTTCCTTAAAATTTCATAAAAATTGCATATATAAAACTCCTTAAAGCGTCCCAGCTGTTAAATAATTATACGTTACACGTGTTTATATAATATACACTATTTTTTAACATCATCAGAATAACTAATAATAAAGAAATGGTTCTATATTGGTGCTTCTATATTGTAGATATAGGCATAGTCCTTATTCAACAAAGGTGAACAAAGTTTCGAGTATAACACATGCTCAAAAATCCAATTTTCTAGAACTTTTCATTATTAATAAGGATGTGGATTTTTAATTATTAGGTGCTAATTTATTTACTTTCTGACTATACTTTCTGCCGTATATATACCTACCATTTCCCCGTAGTATTATTTTTATCATATAGTTTAGAAAACTATATAAATTAATACTAAATGAAAATTTTTTGAATACTCCTATACCCCGATCTTTTAAGAAAAAAATGATATGGTCTATTTGTGGATGATGGATTTAATATCATCATAGATCATAAAGAAGAACTGTATTACTCCATGAACAATAGACAATAGCTATTATTAGACATAAACCGAGAACCAATATATAATGAGACTGTTTTCAAATCTATAATAATAGTTTTATCGAAGTTGGGGGGGGGGCAAACGGATATTGAATAATATTCGTTTTGGGCGGAAACGGTCAACTCTATCTACTCAAAACCGCCATGGTATATCTTGCGTAAACTCGTAATTTCCATTCGGATACAATATATCCTTCGAAATGATTCTGGAACCATGATTTAGGTTTTTCAAAACCAATAAATTCGGATTTCGGAAATATCAACGTACGGAATTGATCTCCTCACCAAAAATAGGATAGTTTCGTCAATTATCCTTACGGTAAAATATTATTTGGTGTACACGTTTCAAGGACGTTACCTCGGATGTTGACCTGCGAAATTATAGCACCCGTACAAAATATGTAAAAACACTATAGGTAGCTCTATCATTATTTATTATTATTATTTATAATCAAATATACGAGGTATTATTGTCAATTGTATTGAAAATACAAAGATTCTTCGATTAATCTTAAAAATATACAGTATTGGTAAAGTAAAGTAACGAACATTTTTACGAATTACTGTAACAAAATTACTTTTTAAATAATAAAGTAGGTAGTAATTTCATTAGGTACTTATTTATTTAAAAGTAATTTCAATGAAGTAACGCATTATTTTTGACATTACAAATTATAATATATTGACATACCTAAGTATAAAACCAAGAAAAATATAAAATCGTTAATATTAAATTTAAAATCTAAATAAAAACAAAGTTATACTAGGTACCTATATAGTGTTTAATAATATTAATTATTAATTATCGTTATTATTATCATCACAAAATATAAAAAATATAAGGAAATCAGAATAATCACTGATAATAATTTACACAGGCAGCATAAGACAGTGGCAAAATCAGTCGCCATGTTTTCGGATGCGACTTTATCATTGTTTATACAGTGTTTATACCATAGAATAAAAGGTTTATATCATGATATTCTGAGCTCTCAATGATAAGTAGCATAAAACAGTACTGATAGTAGGTACCTATATATTATGATAACATCGCATCCAAAAATATGGTAACTGATTTTGTAATATCGACTTAGTGTCTTATTTTAATTGAAATTGTAGTTTATATACGATTTTGAAAATTAGATTTTTTTCATGTTTTTCGATAGTTTATAGAACAAGATAGAATTAACTAATCGCAAAACGTTCAATCATAGTTTATGTTCTCATCTTTTGACATATACAATATGTACTATTGGAAATTCGAAAACCCCTTTTCATATGTTTTTTTTTTTTTTTAACAAATATCGTGATTTCACAATAAAAAAAAAGTGGTATTAACACCGAAATATTTTTAAACTACTTTTAAAATGTATATTAAAATATTTTTAAATTGTTATATTTTCATTTTTCGCATGATTTCGTAAAAAAACAAAAAATACAAAACCCCTTAAAAAACGGATGTATGGCATTCTCTTAAATTCTATGTAATTAAATTTAAATACTTCTCGTGAAATTAAAAATGTTTTTTTTTTTTTTTTGTACCTTTCAACCACTGTCCCTCTGTAAAAATATGCCACTGGTATCGATAACAAAATTATTGTGCGTAGGAACGACGATAATTGAGGGTTTTTTTTTACACTCGAATCCTTTGTCATACTACATATAATATGCTAAATGTTTATAGTATAATATAGTGTTTGATACTAACTGTACCCATCAATTAGCATATTATATTATACATGTACAACTGGATATGTATAAACCCGTACCTAATATTATTTAAATAGATATTTTGACGGTGGCTGGGGCGGCAGTGATCACTGCTCAGTGATGATAAACGTTTATTGCACGAACAAAATTTAATACTATACAGCTTTTCTAAAAAAAAAAAAAAATGAAATTTTTTATCGTTTACCGGAAATCGCGTAGTTTTCGACTTATGGTGGCAATAGCCGCCGCACGTCATTTATGCGACGTATTATTATTATTATGTAACACCACAGCAGCGAACAGCTGCTACAGAGGCTTTAAATCGGCGTGGAGTGTTATTGTTTTTATATAACGTTTCCCGCAAAGCACGTCATATCAACGTGTCGTATATTTGAATGTTGACCAATATACCTACCATTTACCTGCAGCAGTGTGCTATCCACAAATGACTGAGCACTATTTAAATACATTTTTCTAGTATATATTTTATTGATTTATATTATTCAATTTAAAAAGTCGTCGTATTCAAACTTGAAATGAATTTCTATTCAAAAACATTTGCTACGGAATTGTTCATATTTTAGAATTAAAATAGTACCTATCTATAATATAGACTCGTAGGTATATTTAATTTTGAATTACACTGTAAGGGGACTGCTGAAGTGAAAATCAATTACCGCGTTTTTCATATGTCTGCGCTAGTTTGTATGATAACAATTTGATAACGATTAATATCAATAAGATAATTACAGTTAGAGATAATGCGAAATTCACGTGACAGTCAACAACTACGATTATGTGGACTGTCAACAACATGGCAGGCGGGTAGTAGTGGTGTGGTCAGGTTTCCTAAATGGGGGGATATTGCAGGCTGGATTTAATTCCCGATTAAAAATGTCCCATATGGATCAAAATACTTTTACGAGATCCAAATGTCTCCGCAAGGGATCAACATATCTTACAATAAAAAAGTCCCTTGTTTTAATTATCCATTTACCAATCACTAATGAAAAATATAATAGGTAGTACTTAAATTATTATACCTATACGGTTGTGAATGGTTGTTCTGCGGTTCAGTTTTCGCTATATATACTTAAATTATAATATAACGACCATTATGATCAATAAAACAAGTCCGTTCGAAATCATAATAATTTACGTTTTTAAATCGCGGGGTATTATAATATTATACAAGAAATAAATCGTACATGCGTTTTTTACGCGACAAAAAAATTATACACGGGTATAATTATTATTTAAAACACGAATGTGAAACTAATAATACGTTTTAGAGAAAACATAACATATATTTATACATATAATAATAAAAATATTGTATAGGTACGATTATATTCAATATTATATAAATTATATTTTGTTTCCAATCATTTTTATATGCATGCCGGATGCTGGTATATAAATTAATGTAACAGGTCTATATTATCATACACGCCATAGTAAAAAAAAATTATTCAAAATATTTGCGTAAATAATTATATTTTTATATACGGTGTAGGTTGTAACCGAGTTGACTTTTATAGAATGACAAGTGCGTGAGCGTTTATCCAGACCCGATTTTCGTGCATTGCGTATAATAATAATAATATGATATATTATTTCACCCGAAAAAAGTGACAAAATCGAGTATAGGTATAGTTGGTAACCTGACAATTCGTCGGTCATTATTTGTTTATATTTTAAATCGTTATTGTCCGTTTAATTTTTTAAAAAAATACGAAATTAAAGTCGCAGCATTACTCCATAATATTGGTTTCGCATCCGAAAACATGTGGCGACTGATTTCGTGATATCGCGGCTTAGTGTCCACCCCCTCTTATCGTTATGTTCATACCATTCCAAGAAATGTTCTTTTCTGATTTCATTATCCGTATTCCAACACCCCTGTGAACTCAGATATTTAACATTTACATTTACGATAACATTTACAAAAAAAAAAAAAAAAAAAATGTCTAATGTTAAGTAGGTATCTAATGTAATTTGTTGAAAATAATTTTAAAATTTTTAATGCACCTAATTTACCCAACACTGGAATATTAATATGCGATTATTGTAAAAATTAATCAATTGACGGATACCTATATACTTACGACGTGGAATATAAATGTCACGTGGTTTATAAATTCAATAAGGATATTGGTCTTTTTTTTATACCTAACCTAATAGTTACCTAATGCCTGTGACATTTTGACGTGACTTCTATAGTGTTAACAACCAATATTATATTATATTGTAACATCCTGCAGCCGCTTTTGAAACATATATTGTGGTCATTGCCCGTTGCTCATCACCGGTTAAAATATTATAGACGTGCCGTTAGCGATAGGTACGATTATTTAATTATTATTCATATTTTGATAATTTATTGTACGAATAACTATATATACATAAGTAATATATTTTAATATTATATTTTACGTACTTTTTATCGACGTGTACCGGACATCTATACGCTTAGCCGGTAATATTAATACAGACTTAAAACCAATGCTGGGCAAGTTAATGATTTTTTTTAACTCGGTTAAGTTAAGTCAATAGAAAAAAATTGTAAACTTTTTTTAAGTTAATAGTTATTTTTTTTCTTAACGATTAAGTTAAGTTAAAAGTTAAGTTAATATAAAAAAATAATTTATTAACTTAAGTAAATTTTTTTTTTTTTTTTTTTGAGTCAATATGACATTTGAGATATACAGGTATAATTAAGTATCTATTATATCATTAAAAAAAATGTTTATAATCATTGAAAATACTACTATGTATTTATAATGATACTTTTCTTCAAAATTCTAAAATTTCTCAACACCTAAATATTGTTTATTGATGGGAAATCTAATATATCCCTCAATTTTTATTAGGAGGAGATTATTATATAAATAATTATAATATATAGCTATTCTTGTTTTATTTATATTTTCGGAAAATAAATAATTCCTATACCTACTATAGTAATTATTAGAAACGACAATAACAACTTTATTTTTATTCGACCATTTTGACAATATCCACAATATGAAATCAAAATGAATCTATTATTTTAAAATTAACTTAACTGAGTTTTAATTAAAAGTAACTCGTTAATTAAAAGTAAATACAGCCAAAAATAAGTTAAGTTGACAAAAATCAAATATAAAAATTCAAGTTGAAAATTAAAATTAACTCAACTTTTAACTTGACTATTAACTTATTAACTCGTTTATGCCCGCAGAATTGCTTAAAACTATATATATAATTCGTCAGGCCAATGATTAATATTCACAATCCTTAAGTTATCGGATTATTGTAATTGGCATTGATATTATTGTAATTACGTTGTTTGTAATCCACTATCTAACCTAACCTAAACTAACCCATGTAGTATAATGTGTATACCGGTCCAACTATCGCCATCTATAAATATATGTAAATATAAAATATATTTTCGACTATAAGAATAAATATTATTTTATATATTATTATTTGACAGCCCCGATGGCTTTTAAACGCGGATTGCATTTCCAATACACGAAAATATCACGAATCGATATTATAATAATATTTATATAACATAAATGGTACGTAAACTATTACACGTGTATACACTACAAGGTATATACACTTGCCTACGTACCTATACCAATATGAACAAGACGTATCGTATAATATATTATTATTTATTATGAATAACGATCACTTGTACGATTAGTGGTCGGTTATTAAAACTAAAATGCGTATAAAAAATATTCCCTATAAGATTAATAATAATAATTACAATTTGCTGTACATGTCGTGTAATTTTAACGGTTCGACATATTAATGTGTATATGTATACTATATATGTACCGACGATTGATGATTAACAATATTAATTGTTATTGATTTGAATAACGTAGATACATTTTCCAATACTTGTTCGGTATTCACTAAATCTATATAATTTAAATGTTACACTAGTAATAATAATATTTATGTAAAATATCAAATAATTCAAGCTGCATGACAACAATATGATGCTGTGTGCGATATTTTTTTACAGTGTACGTACAAATATTGTATGAAAATATAAGTAATTATTATTCATAGTGCTCGTAGCCGTCGCGAGCCATATATACAGAGGCGCATTAAATGCACAAAGTGGTGCATTTGCCCCGGGCGGCAATTTTTATGGGGGGGCGCAGTAATGCCAAAAACGCAATTTCAACGATTTTTATGCGAAAGATTTTTTTATTTTATTTTTTTGCTTATATACGTTTTTAAAGAAGCGGAAAATTATATTTCCCCCCCCCCCCAAATACATTGAGCCATGATGCGCCCCTGCATATATAACACATAACTGTAGGTTTGTGTTTTTAAATATGATATGATACAACGATTCGTCTCTGACACTATAAAAGTTCAGATCTGAACATCAATACGTGTTAAATATTGAAACTAAGTGAAAAGTTAATTAAAGAGTTAATTTCAAGTTAATTTTATACAATAATTATGTATAAATTAATGATTAAAAAATAGAAGTATTGAATAATTAATATAATATTCATTCTTTAAATTTTAATATACATATAAATTAATTTAACTTTTGACTGCAGAGGATTTTTTCGTAAGTATTGTTGCCCCGGATAATATAGAGTGCTAATAATTATAACTAACCATCTCTCTTGCCAATAAAAAATAATACAAAAAGTATAATCCTAAGGGAATAATGAACGTAAAATCAAAAATAGATTTATAATAAATATCAAAAAAATCAAACAAAAAATTGGTTTATGGTACCTAACTATACAGTGGACTGTATTTCACAAACAATAATAAATAACAATAGAAATAAATATTATAAATCACAATAAAAAATAAATATACCTATGTGGTATTCTGTTTATGAGATGACGGGAAAACGGCCGTGCGCGCGGGAACCCTTACAATTATGTGGTTTTATTTTATGGTAAACAACAATCGCGTAATAATTAAAAACAAACAAGAACAAATACAATTAAAAAAAAAAAAATGAATAAAAATTTTTTTACCTCGATAACGGGTTGGGCTCGGGCACATATTATATGCGGTTTCACCAACGCCAAAATCGGTATATTATGCGGTGTGCCAAACTTCCGTTATCCTGAAACCGAATATGTAGATTAAATTAAACTCGAACGGCGGACGGATCAAACGTTGAACGTATAGAAGTGCCGACTGATTGAACGAATGATGGAAATAGCGTGTATTATGTACCGCAGCTAGCAGTGCAAATAGGAAAGTACAAAATCTAGTGAATGTTATCAGATAATTCGCTAGCCGATATATAATACTCGATGAAGTACGAAACTATGTTTTTACGGACTATTTTTCGGAATGTGACGTCCTCTATAAGAAATAAACTCATAAATGCATAACGTATAAATATTATTAAAAAAAAAAAATAAATAAACACTCAATTGTAATATTAAACATTTGAAAAACTTTATCTGCTATTTTTATCGCTTTTTAACTTTATACAATATGTTAGTAAAAGAATCATATACTTATAGTTAACTTATATTTTGTCAATACATTAACTTGTTTAGCCTTGACTATATATATTTATTTTATATTGGACCGAAGTGCATTTTTTATCTGCTGGATGGATATAAACGTGGACCGAGGTAAACACCACAAAGTATCCAATTCAAATTTTACTTATTCTTGAGAATGAATATTTAGCATATTACTTTACCAGCTATACGTTAGGGATTAGAACCTTAATGTTTTTTTTCTGTTTAAGTTCTTGTTCCGCGGATTTATAAAATTATTATTTAAGGTTTCTGTTCCGGTTTTGGTTTTTAAAAAAAAAAGTTCCATAAGTTTTTTAAATATGTTTAAAACTTGAAAAGGTTAAATTACAATGTTAAAGAGTCACTACAGGTTCAGGTTCTGGTTCATTTTAAGGTTTTTTAAATAATTGAAATTTTATATTGTGGAAAAATGGACAAACGGATTTTGTCCAAATATTTTCAAAGATGTTGATACAGTGAACGTTTTAAAAGAACATTCAGTAATTAAAAACATTGAACGAAAATAAACGACAAATAAATCTCTCGGAGGCAAAAAATATCTACACTAAACACACACACACACACACACACACACATACACCAAATGGAAACTTATTTTCTAAGTAATACAGAGTTACACCATCTTATAAATACTCTATTGTTCCCGCGAGTATTAAAGTGTCTACGTTTTTTTTTTTTTTTTATTACAAATCTTGATGGTGGTTAAAAAAAAGTAAAAATAATTCCGACGAAATTACTTAAAAGTAAAAACTTTGAACTATAATTACGGCCAATTTTCAGAATTCCGGTAATATCGTTTAAACAGCTAATGTAACTTAATGCATTTAAAAACTAATACCGAAAAAGCGGACACTTATATTGCAGTACAATACACAACCAAGTCGAGGAAAGTTTGAAATGATTTCGGCTATAAGATATATTGTCTCATTAATATATATATATTAATATATATATATATAAATTAATCAGTTTAAATCCGACGTAATTTGTTGGTGACATAATTTAACAACAATTAATTATTATTTTATAATATGCATAATATGTTTTATTTTGTAACAATATTGTGCGCACATACACATATTATTATATATGCCCATGATCTGACACAATAATTGGAAACGTCCATTATTATTAAAATATTCGCACTAATAAAATACATTGATATACGACCATTATATACACACACACACACACACTTTACATATATTATATAAACGGAAAACTCATTGTGAAAACCAAAATGTAATTGTCTCCTAAGTCAATTTTGACACGACATTTAACATTTATATTTTTAGTTTTTTGAAATATTGTAAAATAATATATATATTATTTTTTTATAGACTCGCTTACCTATATACATTAACGGAAATTAATTTGTATGCTCTCTGTGTGATGAATGAAAATATTTCTCGAAATAGTCCGGTTACCAATGTTACGGTTACCAATTATCTGTTTGAGTGGACGGATACTTTTGAGTTTTGGTATATGTATATGGTGGTAACATCTACGATGTTTTTACTTTTTACAGTAGTTTAAACATTAGTGTATTATAATATGGATATCCCTTTAGGCGTGGTCAATAATTCGTTTAAAACAACATTGATCACACAACAAAATTACAGGGGCGTTAAAGAGCATCCTCTTGGTGTTTTTTTACAATTCCTTAATGGCCAGAGACGAAATTTGAATCTTTCCACTTATAAAACATAATATGTCATAATATACAGTTCTTAAGCAACTTATACAATATTATATGAAAAATTATAACTCACCTATAATGTTGGACTCATTTAAAATATCATATGAATTTTTTTCTCTTAAATCATTTTGATATGAATATGTCTTATCGTTGGGGGTCATTCAAAAATTTGTCCGAAATGATCGCCGGATGTGATAATATGATAATGATTTCGTTCATAAATTTCGTAATAGATCAATAGTAAATAAATATAATATAAACTCTAATATTAGAATTGACGAAGTTGTAATATAGGTAAATGCCGAACGTAATTTTCCTATTTTGTGAGTTTGTTAGGCGTAGAAAGCAAATGCGGATATGCGCAAACACGTTCATGTTCTATAACTACAACTCCTCTTTTAGTAATTGCAAAGTCAAAATGTATACAAAATATGAAAGATAAGAAAATTTACTATGTCTGAGATTAATGTTTTTTTAGTCAAAATATTTTTTTCATATTTTTTTTAGTCTAAAAATTTAACGGACTTTAGGCTTTTAAATAAGATATTGAAAAAAAAACTCCACGCTCGAGCACAGTACATATTATCATGTTTCATATTTTGTATAAATTTTAACTCTGCAATTAAAAAGAGAGGAGGTGTAGACGTGTAGTTATAGACTATATAGAGCGTGAACGGGATTTTCAACAAATATCGTAATAACACAACAATAAAATAATGATTCTGACACATGACTACTTCTAAATTACTTATAAAATATAATTGATGATTTTGAAATTGTTATAATAATACAATTACAATTTAAATTTATTAAAACATTATTATCATTAAAACATTCATCACACGAAATAGAAAAAAAACTATAGAATTGATCGAAAGAATATATACTTGAATACTACGGAAGATAATTTATTTTTATTTTACTTACTGATTGAAATTATTGGAGATATGTTATAAGCATATATATTGTTATGTAGGTATTTTTTCAGCTAAATAAAATGTCGTAAGGAAGAAACTATTTTCATCTATGTAACTTGGAAGTATTTACTTATAGATACTTTAACTACAGTAAGAATAGTAAAAATATAAAGAAGTAAAAAATTTAATTATATTACCTACATATAGGTATACTTAATCTGTAATTATTTTTACCGAAAGTGTTTGCAATTAGTGATGGGCAAATTCGGTCTTGGTCTTGCAGTCTTGGTCTTGGTCTTGCAAAAATGCAAGACCAAGATCAAGACCAAGACTGTACTAGAGCTAGCAAGATCAAGACCAAGATTTTACTATTTCATAGCAAGACTGAAATAAAAATGTATGCAAGACCAAGACCGAGACTAAGACTTATAATACAAGACCAAGACCAAGACCAAGACTTGACTGCAAGAACCTTGCAAGTCTTGCTTTTTAATCAAATAAAAATTAATGAATTAAATACGTTATTTATTACATTTTTGTTCTTGGTATACATTATTTATAATTCCACACCAAATTTACAGATTTCTCGTAATGCAATCATGAACATCCTATTGTAATATTTTTGGAAATGATTATCGTTTATCGAATATATGGGTGAACAGATATTCTACTATTTCTCGAAAGTTCGGTGTTATCGAAAACAGTCAATTACACAGGTGCCTACCTAATTATTTTTTGTGAACGGAGGAGGGGAATTACCCCAATTTCTCCCTGTATTGCCCCTTGTGTATGTATAAATAAATTATTTATTCTTATTTATAACTTTGGTAAAAAAAAAAAATCAAGACGGCAAGAATTTTGCAGGACCAAGACCAAGACCAAGACTGCCATGGTCTTGGTCTTGGTCTTGCTTTGTGCATCACTATTTGTAATAAAAATTATTTTAGACGTTTTTATGAATTATCGTTTCGGTCAATTGTCGTTTACGGTATTGTCTTTCTGGACTGCGATCAATTGACTATCGTATTCTAATCTATCAATAACCTATGTATATAGCGATGTATGTATATATAATGATGTGTATATAGACATAATCTATGTATATATATATATAGGCACTTTTAAATCATAATTTCTCAAAAATTCGAGAAACTAACAAACGTGTAAAATTTTTGTGTAAGTATACCCGGTGTACAGTATAATATATTATTATATAAAATGCCAATATACAAAATATATAACTATATGTAAGTATATAAACCTTGTGAGCATTTCTAAAGACAGACATTAAATAAATATGCTAGTGATATAGTTTATATTATGAAAAAAAAAAAAAAAAATGTACACACCTACTAGATATATAAACATTAAACATATATAATATATGCGTATATGGCGTGTATAGGAAGGTTTTATAGAAACGTACGGACCTATATATATTATATATACGTACAATAAAGCTGCAGTTGGTATCCGTTGGTCCAGTTCGCTCGATCGAAAAAAAAAAAAAAAAAAAAAAAAAAAAAAAATTAATGAAAAGATAATTGTGTTTATATGGAAATATTATTATATACATACATTGATGTATATAATAATCAATATGCGATTGAAATTCGAAAACCGAGAGGGCAACGTAAAACGAATACTCGTAATAATAATAATAATAATAATAATAATTTATCAAATTACAGAATGAATAAAAAAAAATATATATAAAAAATGTCTCGTTAAAAACCGTTTTCTGGTACACTAAATCATATAGTATTATAAGTGTAAGACAATGTGAAATAGTCTGAAACGGGACATTAATTATGACGGCCAGCAGTGTAAATAAGCGATCCGTCTCGTATTAAACAATAATATATTATGTTGTCATACATCACTGTGTCCGAAATAAACGAATATTAGTGCGTTGACGTTTCGAATAGCTATACCATATATTATAAGTACGTTTAAAATGGGGGTGGGGGGTTTTTTTTTTCTCGATTATACGAGCCAATTATAGCTTCTATGGTGAAAAAAAAAATGGGTTTTCGTGTTTTCCCTACATTAGTATCGTGTGTATATACGTATACACCATAATATAAATATTATATAGGCCCAAAAGTCTGACAAGATTATTACGGGAACCTTATCACGACCGTCCCGCCGCGAGTGTTCCGATTGACAAATCGTTTAAATTCTTCATTGTGATTACAGAAAATCGTTCACATGTGAAATAACGACGAACACAAACGTATGTATATGTATATATATATGCATAGTTTAAAAAAAAAAAAAAAAGAAGAAAAAATTTTCATCAGGCATTGTAAAAAGTACCATAAAGATTTCATTACAAAATTGAAATAGGATCAACTACTATATAATATACCTCTATATGTACCTATACATAGTGATGTGAATAAAGAATATTCTCAAGAAGATTATTATTACCGTAGACATGTGGCCATCGCATTTGCAGTTGTGTGGCCATCTGAGGTTTTATATTTTGTTCAAGAATAATTTGAATATAATAAGAATGAATTTAGATGATTGTTTATCAATATACCTACCGATATTACATAATGGCTCATTAATAATAATGGGATTCGATTATAATTATTATAATTGTACAATATAATTATTATGGCCACAGCAATAATATATTTGAAAATGACCGAAAATTCTCAACTTTAGAGAATATTCTCACAAAAGTTCATTACCTACCGTAATTTTACATCACTTTGTGTATACCAATTCGTTATTAAATTTTATTTTTGCAAAACTTTGTTTATGTATAGTTTTGATTAAAAAAAAATAGCCATATCCACTTTAATAAACGACACGTATCATTGTTTCAGTGCTCACCCGACCAAAAAGAAAGTGGTCCAACGATTGTTGGCGGAAGGACGTTTGGAGATAGCGACCGGCGGATGGGTAATGACGGACGAGGCTACACCACACCTCTACGGCATGGTAGATCAATTGATCGAAGGTATAAATTTTGTAAAAATTAAAACCATAAGGCAATAGTATAATAATAATAATAATAATAATATATTAAATGCAATAATAGTATTTATAGCCTATAATCAAAATTAGGCGTACAGACACCGTAACAAAATATTACCTTTGGTTTATGGAAAAACTGAATTCTGAGGATGTGTTATAAGAGGAGCATTGAGGACATCAGGAATATTGTTTATAAAACGATTAAATAATTAAATACCGCAAAGTACAGTAGTATTTCTATAACAATAGATAGGATTTCTAATTAATAAAATAAATAAATTAACTACCGTCTACCCGAGTACACTTGAGATTGCAATAGACCAATGGCATTTTAAAGTATTTTTCTATACATATCAAATGTAAATATACAAAAGTAACACATACCTACTCCATATTTCCCGCAACTGTACATAAGTTTTAAATTAAAACTAAACACAATTAGTTTTGAAATATTCGAGAATAGAAAATTTGAAACATAGGAGAAGGTCAATAATTTTACACTCTACATATTTTTATATTTTGAAAATTTAACATAAAAGTTTTAACGACATGCCATTTGAGCGAGAATATTTTTCTTTTCAATTAAACAGACCTAATAAACTGTCACTTGTTAGTATTTAAGGCCGGTGTGACAAGAATGCGGCTTAATATCGGTTTAGTTATAAAAATGTTATGCTCGTTGGTATTTTGTCGGTATAGTTTAAAAAGAAGATTTAGATCAAAATATATTACATGATAATATGTACCTATACAAAAAAGAAATTAGTTTATGTGTTTATAATATACTTTATATATTTAGTAGATTTAAGTTGACATCTTAATCTGAATCGCTTAATATGTAAGTACTCAACTCATGTTATTCGACCACTATTGTGGTATACTAGGTATATATAGGTATACAAGGTACCTAATCAACTATAAGGAATTTCTTAGTATTTCCTCATCCTCGCATATTGATATAAACGTAGTGTTCGAAGTGACTCAAAATAAGATGAATCCTTTATACTCACGAAACTGATATGAAATGTCATTCCTAAAATTCTCATAAAAAAAAAAAATTGTAATCATTAAACTTGTAATGTAAAAAAACATCCGACATTTTTTTTCTATGGATTTCAACATAAATAAAATTATTTTATTTTGTTTTAATTTGTTTGTAACGTAATATGATAATATTTTATATAATAAAATTCTTTAATTATAGATTAATTTTACTACATTCCTAAGTATAATAAATTATAATTGTATATGAATGAACGCGGGAAACAATACGGTAAATGAATAATCATTGAATTGTATTAAATTCATAGTCAAATATATACAAATTACCTTTTTTTTCTGATAGCGATTTATCAATTTTTGATAAAATATCCCCCCTATTTTAAAATTCTCAGTATGCCACTACGCGTATATTCAGTTAAAAGTGTATTATATTAGTAATTTTAGGTTTATAATAATTTATAGATTAAAATCAATTTATATTCTTTTTCTAAACTTAAAAGAATACATTAATTATTACGGCATTACGCATAGTATAATAATAACGTAAATAACAAAATAATACTGGTAATTGTAATCCGTAGGTTAATGACTTTTTGCTGAAAAATTGCTATTAAAATGTTAATTAAAAACACTACTGGAAGTAGATTTTTCTTTAGTACACACCTAGTTCTAAGGGCTAAACCACACATTTATATCTATAAAACTGTTTAAAATGCACTTCATGACATTCCTCTAAACTGAAAACAGTTTATAAGTTTACTCATCTTTTATTTCAAATATTACCAACTGAAATAAATAAATGTTAATATAATATGTAATACTAATATTATATATAAATTGAAAATTATAAAATTAATTAATTCAAAAAAATTGAATATTCTCGTATAAAAATAAAATGTGTTTAGGGTATTTGAAAAAATATTTTGTTATTTTTGATCATATCATTAGGTTACAAATGAATAATATTAATAAATATAAATTTGAAAGCGATTTGAAATCATCAATTTTTAAAACGATTCTGAGAGAAGCTCCTGCAGTATATACCTATAACATGATTATTACTGTAAACATTTATATGGCTAATAAAACATACTATGTACGTCAATATACATAATGCATTAGTAAATATTTGATATAAATTATAAGTTTCTAGAATTTTAATTTTCCAATTTATACTAATTATCAGTCTTTTTTGGTAATTGTAATTATTATATATAACACCTATATAGTGGGTCCATGATCGATTTTGTTTTTCTAATTTATAGCAAAGTTTCGTGATATTTTCCTTATAAAAGATAGTTTTTCGTTGCGCTCTTTTAGAAACTACTTTAAAATCAAAATATGACGTCCATAAAGTACCAACTAGAACGAATTAACTATCAAAAACCTCCACCTATACCAGAAAACACTTACTTTACTTCTTCTGCCCGAAAAAGTCTATGCATTTATACATAGAATTATCGGAGAAGGTTTTAGAAGAAAAATACCTACTAACAAAAGAGTGTTCCAATAGACATCCTAATATTTTGGACTACTTATGTATGTGTGAATCACAGTAGATACTCAACACTTAAGTTCATTAAATAGAATTATCTATCTGAACTAACTAATGGACATTTAGATTAGACTCGTGCGAACTGCGTTTAGCCATTTTTAGCCAGATTTCAAACAACTTAACTGAATGCTTGAAAAAACACTAAAACAAAATCATTTTATTCTTTTGAAAATTTCTTTTACACATATTATCACATGTGATATCTAATCTACGATAATAAAAATCAGAGCAATTGTGTGCAATGTATTTTCGTATTTTTCAATAATTGAGAACCTTTTTATTTGCTATTGGCTCTAACGTATTTTTCTTTATATTTTGCGACATACGAATCTCTCGTCGCCGGTCACCCCTGCTGTATGGACACCTACGTCGTAATGTCCTGTTGAGAATCGCGCAGGCGTAACTCGCTCAACTGTTATTACGATTGTAATTATATATTACGATTTTTTAAATTTTTTACATACATGTTATACACCGCAGGTGTCATTATATTCTAATGTATAAACGTGATGGCTCATAAAAGCACGACGCAGACCATGTATATTTTACACATTGTGTACATATTATATTGTTACGATATTGGTTGACATTATTATACCCTGCAGTCTAACTAATCTTACTAATATCTCCCGTCATATTCCCGCGCTAAACGCACAAAAGAGCACACAATGAATTTATTGCCGTCGTCTCTTCCCGAGTAGGTGTACACGCTTTTTTAATACCCGAAATAATTTCCAGCTTTCCGTCTTCGTCGTCGTCGTCGTTCCTCTCTCTCTCTCTCTCTCTCTCTCTCTCTCTCTCTCGTTTCTTTACCGTCATTTGTTATTACCATTCGTTCGTATAACGGTCCCTTTATAAGTACGTTTTCACTCCTCGTTTTCCCTCTTATTTTTGTTCCTTTTTTTTTTTCGTTTTCGTTTTTTTTTTTCAACGCCACTTTGTCAGATTTCTCCGGCGGAACGCTCCGAGTGCAATCACTTCACGGGCATTATTCTAATGGGAAATAATCGGCTACCGCGTTTTGTTTTTTTGTTTTGCGAAAGGGAGAACATAGTGAAAAATTCAAGATTCTTATTAGTGTATAATATAAAGTTTACGATCTTTCCGCTAAAACGGCTGTTTATCATTTAGACGGTTATTATACGTATTACTTGTTATTGCAGGTGTATATAAGACGGTTTGTGCAGGGGTGTGGTAGGATGCGTTTTTTAAATTTTGTTTCTATGTACCGAACTAATGTAAAACAATATTAACGCTCGAATATTATTAATATTACAATATTGTCTATATTATATTGTGTACAAATATAATAATATTAGGTATATGAATTCTCTCCCCGACCACAGCAGCGATGATTCATTTCAACACGATGCGCGTGCATCCAAGTCTCATCACGTCTCGGTAAACATTTCGAACACAGTTTGAATCGAAATTTGACACAAACTTCGTTTTCGCTTTCTTAGAAATCTTATGAAAGGTACCGTGGAAATATAATAATATGATAATTAATAATTATTAAGGATGCTACGCCGATTATTTTCAACGATAAAAACACGTTTACGTAAAACTATTAAAACGGATTATTAAAGTAATTTCACAGTTAAGACACCTAAGAACAAATCGATAGAGTACAAAATTTTGGAGTGAACTATATTTGTAGTGTTTAGTTTATTGTTTTTTAAAAAAAAAGTTATTAAAGCTTGAAAAAGTGAAAAAAAAAATTAACTTTTCAAAACTACAATAAAATATTTTTCATATTAGTAAATTAAAAAACCGAAACGAGGTTCCCTTCAAATGTTGTCCTTTATTGATTGATTTCATAATAAGTATTTTTATTCCAAAATAACTTTGAAAACTTATTTTAACACTTTTGTGTACATATGTTTTTTTAATAAATATCGTGATTACATAAAAATAAAATGTGGTAGAGATATGGGACCAATTTTAAATTGGTATATTACCAAAAAAATTCTTAAAAGTTTTCTTTACAGAACCCCTTAAAAAACGAGTGTATAACGTCTTTTTAATCAAAAGTAATTTTGTTTCCGAATTATTAGATAATATTAAGTAAGCACGTTATTACAAAAGTTCGACATTTTTTTCAACCCATTTCTCCTTAAAGGTACTTCAATTAGTTGTTTGTACATTTAAAATTTTTATTTAATTTTTTTAGGCATGTGTTGACTATTGTATTATTATAAAATAGTAAAAATTGGTTTTAAAATTACTGAAAACACAAATTACTTTTTTAGTAAGACTAATTACCATGTACCTACTAAGATAACTACAGGTTTCAGTTATTACGCAATAACTCAGCCAAAAACCATTGAAATGTATTTATTTATTTTTTTTTTTTACAATATTAGCTACTCCGATTTAATAATAAAAATAATATCCATCAAGTGTTTACCTCCACTTTCTCTGCAAGAAATAATGCGATCATTGAAATTGACGATAACTTTTTCGCTTACCTCTCTGTAGAGTCCGCCAAATTTCACTCTAAACAGTGGCGGTTCTTGATAAATGCTGAAGGGGGGGGGCAGAAAAAATATTTTTTCGTTTATATTTCATACATGCACTTTAATTCTGGGTTTCTAAATAAAAGTTTAGACACCTTAAATCCCCGTTCAGGGCAATACCAAAGGGTGGGGGGGGGGGTTTTCGGAAAGCAGTAGGAAAAATTAAGTTATATATAATTATATAAATATATATTGTATATTATATATTTATATAATTTATATTATATTTATACATTTAAATCGAAATAGCATAGGTACGGTTATAATAACAAAAAAATTACAATTTTAATTTCACGGATTTTGACTGAGTTATTGCATTTTTAAAAACTGCGTAATTACTGAAACACCCTATTACTAAAAAGTAACAAGATAACCAAATTTTCGTTATATCTACATAATTTACATATTATATACTAAATATATACCTCTATATATTAAGAATTTAAATTACATATTTAATTTATAATATTACTTAGTGTCGGACTGGCATTAAAAGGCCCAGTCCCCGATTTTGTCAAAGGGCCCATAGGCCATAACCAATAAAAATTACCAATCGTTCCACTTAAAGAAGGCACCACACATAAGATTTTTAAGGGGTTCTATATAAGATATTTTAAAAAAATGTTAAGAAAAAAAATATCTAACAATTTAAAATATTCAAGTACCTAGATTTTGAGAGTAATTTAAAAATAGTTCTTTGTCAGTATCACTATTTATTGTTGTGTAATTAAGATATTTATTAACAAACCGTTTTACACGAAAAACATTATAGTATTATAGCGGAAAATTAATGAATTAAATGAATGAATAAAAAAAAAAAAAATTTAATTAAAATTTTACCTAAAATGGCATGATTAATGCATATTTCAAATACAATATATGAATACTTTTATAGATTTCAAAAACAGATCAATCGTTTAGAATTTTTGACCACGATGGTTATGCAGAATAGGAAAAATACTCATCTATGTAAATCAATATCGGGCCCTTAGATTTTATTACTTATTTAATTATGAGCTGGGGACCCAAAATTAGTCGAGGGCCCAGCCCGCGATCGCGGACTAGCGGTGCGCGCCAGTCCGACCCTGGTGTTACTTAATATTTACAAATGTAAAATTTAAACGTATAAAAAAAAAAACCCGCCTTTATCATCGTTTATTGAAATTTATTCCCATAAATTATTATGTTAATATTATTTATATATATATATATATATTAAATTTATAAGTTCCTGTAAACAATATGGTGGATACATCCATGGTGTGTGAAATGGGCCGAATATTATAATTATGGACGTTCTCCCACATCCCGAGCCCTGACCCGGTGTCCGAGACGTGATGGTCTCGTCGTCTGGGCGGAAATTCTGAACCGAGTAGAGGACGGGTCATTGAAATATTATATTCTTACCGCATAATATAATATGCCTAATAATATTTAGTATCTACTCTTTTTTTATATTACGGGCGATGACTAAATGTACGGCGCATAATCGTTTATTTTATAGTATTTCGCCGTGCGTACAATGTACCTATATTATATTATACCCAATATTATGTACACACACGGTCTCGGAGCCCGAGGAATCGTGAGGTTTTAATATTCGTCATACCCATTGCACGGTAATCAAAAAAAAAAATAATAATAATAATAATAATAGCATATTACACGTGCACGAGTTTATATTGTGGGCACATGTTATTATATTATGTACCGCGATGGCGACGGCGACGACGACGACGACGCAAAATCACGAGACCGTGAATTTTATGGGTGATGGATGACATTGTAACATTGTCATAATATAAATGTATAATATATTATGTACAATACGTATGTGCACGCGTTTAACACGATAACTACATAACACTGTGTAGGGTATAAGAATATTATATAGAGAGGCCATACCTACCGTATATTATATACATGGTACCGTATACGAGGTAGGCCAAAGAGTAGAGAAACATAGTAACCGGATAAGAAGATAAAAATTCCCAAACTATTATTATATTGGTTAACTGTAAAACATGATGTTATCCAAGACCGTGATATTGTCCGTAGATTTAGGGTATGTCTATACACGCAGGACGTTAGAGCAACACCATATCTTTTTGTTGTTATCACTTATCACCTATAAACTCAACCGGAAACTTTCCACTTTCAAGTGAAAACCTGTAGTTAAATTTGCTTTTGTCCAATATGATATACGAGCGTCTAGAGACAGCGTCTCTTATCTTAAATTATTTTTTATCAGTTATCAACTTATCAGTATCGTACAGCGCTACTATTATTTTATATCAATTTGACTTATAGAATCGGTTAAAAACAAAAATCAAATCTAATATTTTTATTCATAACATAATTTACTTGTTTAATATGCTATTTACCTTATATGTCTGGTAAAGTTGTATGCTACTCACCAATAAGTTGTTATGTACCAAAAATCATTAATATTTTTAATTTTCGGAATATTCGTAATGTGTAAATGTAATACTTTTATAACA